>CM065374.1:0-225000 GCA_033032245.1 Poecilia picta
TTCTTTACTCCAAAACTACAAAATAATTGCGGCCTACAAAAGAAACAAGAATTTGAGGGATTTCCTCGTTAAAGCTGAAGTCAAACCTCTGGAGAGGCCTCAGGTCAAAGGTCAGAGTGGATTTTTCAAACAGTTGAGTTGGGTACAAAACAAATTCAATAACACAATTTTCAAATTAGATCAATTAGGACACCCCAAATTAAAAAATTGTGTTTATTTGATTACATGCAAAATCTGTAAAATCAATTATGTGGGCGAGACGGGAAACACCCTCCTCACCCGTTTCGTCCAGCATAGACATAATATCCAAAAGCAAAAAAAGACTCATGTGCCTTTAACTCAACACTTCATCAGACACAATTGGACCTCTGTCTCTGCTCTGGTGCTGGAATGCAATCCAGCTTGGTCTCCAGCCCAGAGGAGAAGAGCTGAAAGGCTCTGGATCCGCAGGCTGGACACCAGAATCCCCAGGGGCCTGAATGAGAGATAGTCTCCGGGGACACCTCCAGACAGAACGTGCCCGTGCATCTGGGGAGGGGGGAGAGGGGGAGAGGGGATGAAGATGGGATCCAGCCTCTTGGATCTCAGATTCTCAGCCTTGACCCCAAACCCCAACCCCAACCCTAACCCAACCCCAACCCCAACCCTTACCCTAACGCCGAAACCCTAACGCCGAAACCCTGACGCCGAAACCCTGACGCCGAAACCCTGACGCCGAAACCCTAACGCCGAAACCCTAACGCCGAAACCCTAACGCCGAAACCCTAACGCCGAAACCCTAACGCCGAAACCCTAACGCCGAAACCCTAACGCCGAAACCCTAACGCCGAAACCCTAACGCCGAAACCCTAACGCCGAAACCCTAACGCCGAAACCCTAACGCCGAAACCCTAACGCCGAAACCCTAACGCCGAAACCCTAACGCCGAAACCCTAACGCCGAAACCCTAACGCCGAAACCCTAACGCCGAAACCCTAACGCCGAAACCCTAACGCCGAAACCCTAACGCCGAAACCCTAACGCCGAAACCCTAACGCCGAAACCCTAACGCCGAAACCCTAACGCCGAAACCTTAGGTTTTTCCCTGGTTTGACTCTTCCTTAGAAATTTGGAATCACTATTTTTATATTGTGACATTTTAATGTGTGCACTGCTAATGTCAAAATTCAAACAGTCATTGTTTTACATTTACCTCACACTGAAAAGGTTCACTCAACCTCTACTTCCATGTCATGACTTCACATTTTATCAATTTCAATTAAAGGGATCAAGTACATATTTTGTAACTTATCCTATGTCTTCACATGCAGATTTTGTAGAAATCAGCACAAGGCAATTTTACTGCCATGTGTTAGTGGAAGAGTACAAGACAAACTATATTCTGTTAAAAATCTCTTCACTCATTTTTGTGTATATATACATATTCAAACACAAGTTATAGGTGTTTGATGTGATACCTGACAAAATTTTAATATTTACTATGCTTCTTACAATGATTTATCAATATGTTCATATAAGTACTTAGTTAAATTTTGTTTATGTTGAGAAATTACAAATTTTTACTACCTGTTGCTTATCATTTCATCTAACCAGGTACATTAATGTTGCACATAAAAGTGCAACCATAAAGAAAAGTCACCATTCAACTTCAAAATAGACATTTTTATTTAAAGTGCATGAACTCAAAACAGCGCAACATGAGAATTAAAAACTACAATATACCAAAATCTTAATATGCCCCTTTAGAAACCACTGTGTGGCCGTTTAAAACAGTTCCACCCTAGTGATCCGACTAGCTGCTTTAGGTAAACTTTTATAAAGGCATGTTTCAACTTTTTGAAACATTATAATCTGCAGTTTAGAGGTGGTCTGAAACAGCCCATAATGACATGTTGCTGTTTGCACACCAGAGGGTGCTAGTGCTACTAAGGCCAAGGATGAAGTCATCACTGTCTAATCCTCCATGCATTTTCCCAAGACAGGAACAATACATGTGTTCATTTTCATAAAGAAACATTTTACTCAACAAAATGTGACCAAATTATATGACCTATCCATTTTTTTAATTTCAAATTGCTTCAAACTGGTTCCTGAACCACAGAGCGCTGGCCATTGAAATGACAGTGCATCAATCAGTGGATTTTTATTATTAAAATTAGCACATGTTTAATAGAATATTTTTAAACTCTTATACAGAAATGAGCAGTTTCAAACAAATTCATTACACTCCATTTTCTGATTAGATTCTTCTCCAGTTATAATGAACCAACATGTTCAGATGAATATGCGAAATACACTCAAGATATGATCTATTAAATTCATAATCAAAGTTTAATTAAATTGGGATCATTATAAGTGTTAAGCTGATTAAGTTATATATTGATTAAACTGAGTAAATCTAACCTAAATTGAGGCCTATTTAATAAAATTAGGATCAGTTTAATATTTCAACATGCACTAAAATTAAAATTAATGATGTGAGCATTAAATTAAATTGTAGATCTTTTTAGTAGTTTACTCTTGTAAAATACCTATAGCATGTTTCATAGATAAATCTACAAAGATTTTTACAGGGAATTTTTCCAGAATGCTAGTCTGAAAAAAAGATGGGATTAAATGGGGAAGATTTTCAAAGATTGAAGAGCTAGAATCAGGGTTTGTAAGGCTTGGTGATGGGTAATCCGTCTCAGACTCTGCAGCCAAGGTTTACAGAGATTGGATCTTTAAATCTGCCAAATGTGAGGAATGCATTACAATAAAATAGATGCAAGTTATTAATGCAAGAATCAGTTTGATGAAGATACAAACTAAAGCAATGAAAAGGGTTGGGGGGGTTTCAACACAAGTTACAAATATTGATATATTTACATGGTAAAATGGTATTAAAATGTGCCACTACCAATGATGTCTACTGTTCATGCAGGAGAGCCAGAAGACGCCTAACAAAGACATCTGATATGAGTGACCATCTCACAACCAATTGTCCATTTAGGACAGTAATTGGTTGGCAATTGTCCATTTAGGACAATAGTTGTCCTAAATGGACTCCAAGATATGTGTAAGTAACCTGATGAGTTACAAACACACAAGTGGCAAGAAATGGACTTTGAGGGTACCAATTACAGATTTGGCTTTGGCAAGTAGCTGGCTATTGTACTGTTAAGACCTGTGTGGCACACCAAGAAAGATCATGCAGTTTTGCATGGAAGTAGCCAAAATGGTCTTGGTTTCAGTTGATAACTGTTTTCAGAGTGGGAATTGGACCCAGACATTTTACTCCAATGGAAAAAGCACCAAGTGAAGGCATTGCTCCATGTCTCAGTCCACAGAACAGCTAATGCCCATATGCCAAAGGTGGCAAACTTGAAAAATGAAAAGCAGAGTACAAGTGTCATGAATTGGATTGGGGTGCAGTGAGGAAGATGTCAGAGGACCAGGTTGAAAGATGGATGAAAAGAGTTTATTTTAATGAAAAAGCTTTCCACAATAGTAAAACACTTTTGTTTTGGAACCAACAATAGTGTTCTACCATCCACTCAAGCAGATGGTAAAGCTCTCAAATTGGTAGCACTGGCTAACAAAGAACATATGATAAATGACTGACTGGAACTACAACTTAAAGGACCCGATAACAAAGAACACAGGTGGGTTTAAATAAAGAGGGAGGATAACCAGAGAATGAGTCACACCTGGGAACAATCAAGGGCAGGACAGGACAACATGAAACTCACTACAGAAATAAACAAAAAAACTAAAATCTCAAGAAAAAGCACATCAGAAAAAAATTGAGTGCAGTTTTATTTGCAAGGTGCTATGCTTACAAATCTGTTTACAGATAAGTGTGAGCATGATCCCATAAGGGGAAAAAAGAGTTTGAAGTAGATCAAGACTGAATTAAATGTTTCAAGTGTCATATTCAGAAATTAAAATTAACTGTTTATAAACAGCAGAAATGCAATTTACTTTCAGTGATTTTATTTAAGGACCTATGTCTTCCCATACTCATTAATACTTTGAATAGGCCACATTGCTGAAACAGTCACAACTGTGTATCATTTTGTTTCTGAACTCAGAAACAATGCTAATGTGAACAGAAACTAAAGAGGTTTTGGATTACAATAAATTGTGAGAATATTGTCTGAAATTTATATGGCGTGTCCTCAGATGTGGATATAATTTTTCTCAACTTCATGTAAAACAAATTTTTTGTTTGGGTCTAATTGCATAAATCAAAGGATTTAATACAAGAGCTCAGGTCTTAGGAGGTTAAAGCTGGTAAGCAGACCTTTAATCTGAAGATTTCCTGAAATTAACATTCTTTCCTTTTGCAGTTAGGAGTGGAGCTGGAAGATTGAAGACAGAATTCCAGTTTGTGTGCATGTTGTGCGTGTGTGAGGCTATTCCTCATAGAAAACTGGACTGCATTTAAGACTCCTGAGTCCTAGAGTCACCTTTCCCATGTGCTGTTCCTATAGGCGGAACCTGGGAAGGCTGATACGTACCGCGCCCCTGGTTTCAAAAACACGCTATCCGTTAACACCGCAAGGTGGAACTAGCATGCCCAGGAAGCAGAAGCGTTCTCCGTTGATTCTCTTGGTCTGGTCTGGGTTGAGTCCCGACCGTCTGCTTGGTGGGGAACCAACTCACCTTTGCCAAGCTAGGAAACTTGAACTGTGCACCAGCAGATCTCCATGTTGTTACAGCTCCCCATGGCACAGTGCCACCTAGAGGAATGAACAAAACAGCCATAGCAAAGTGTCATCACACAGCCATCCTCCCAAGGAAAGAGAACCTGGACCAGCTGCAGCAAGCTACTGCCTTACAGGTCTCCAGGCACCTGCTGGGATTCATCACCCCAGTATGAGTAAACAGTCATTCTAGTGCCATCATACACCGCAAGACCTCTAGAATGCTCAGCATTATGTGATCCAAACACATTAACTTACCCAAAGCTGCCACCATGGAATGTGTCCTCTATGATCAGCAGGCAGCAGTTCAACAAAATGCACCTCATTCTGAGTCATGGTGCAGATTTTCTACATGTTTCCAAGTTCATTTGAATTCATCCAGTTCAACAGCTGAGCTCATTCTGATCACAACAGTATATGGTTTGTTAAGGTTTTCAGCAAAAACAGTTGAATTGCAAGCTACAATTTGAAGCACCACTATGCAATGCATTCTGGGAAATGCTGAGACATTTTAAAGGTAATTTATGATGTACACACATTATTGGCACATAGCAGAAGCTCAGAGAGGAGATTTGAATCTGAGTTGTGATTTCTGTCTAAAAAACTGAATTTGAAGACAAATCAAATCAAATAAAACATGTTTAAAATAATAGATACTTAAAACCGAAGTTCAGTCTTCAGAGCAGCAAATCCTTCATCCAACAAAGGCTCAGAGATGGCACTTTAAAAGTGAAGAGTGATTTATTTCCAAAACAGAGTTCAAAAACAAATAAAAATGGAAGAAAATCTGGCTAAGTTGAAGTAAGAGGAGCGTGAGGTTTAAAACCCATCCCTAAAGCCAGACTGATTAGGCAGAAAAATGAATGGGAGTCTAGCCAAACATGGTGGGCAGCTGCAGAGGGTTGGAGGGAGCATAGAAAACCAAGTCTGGTCAAAAGAGCATTTATAATTTTGGAGCTCAGAGGCGTGGGGTGCCCCGTCTGTTTTTACCACCACCAAATGCAAGTGGAATGAAATGAAGGAGAACCTGAATGATCAATTAAATGTGAACATAAATGCCTTGGAATGTTTTCAGATAGGGACAGTATCTGCTCAAGGGTTTGTCTCCCCCTTTAGTTTTGGGTTCTTCAGAGGTCAACGGGGAATGTTGAGACACTTTAGCAGGTTGAGAAACAGTCACATGTTGTTAGATAAAGGGCCCATTGTTAAGAGTTACATTTCTGATTCTGTTAGATGCTAAAGCTCATTTCTCAGAAAAACAGAAACTTCTCAGGACACAGAGACATGGTGTGATTTCAGGGAGTGTCTTCGGTCCATATAATTAGCTAGGCTCCTCCTCAGACGCTGCACAGACTTTTTTAGAAACTTTTCCCGAATGTAATGGTAAAAGCTTCTCCTTTCAGCGCTGAAAGTGAATAAAATAAGTAAAGTCTGAATGCTTTTGTTGGCTGATTTTAGCTCCTTGTGTCAGTACAAATTTTGATTCATCAATCAGGATTTTCCATCCTTAACAAGTCCCACCAAAATAAAACTATTTGGGTTACATATACAAGGTTGGGAGTTGTTTCCCACAGCTGTATCAGAACCAGACTGAATCGCCCTTGTTTTGGAACCTTTATCCTTGGTATAAAACTCATGTATTATCTCTGCTTGGCAGAGCTTGTCATCCAGACCTGATTCTTTATTGATTGTCCTACGAGCTCTCTGAGTTGTGCTCAATTCATAAACAAACCTGATTGAGTGATTTCACCAGAGAATGCTTGGTAATAGTTTTTATTTCCCACTACACCAGTTAGAGATTTGTCCAGTTCCCTTACATAACTCAAACCCTAAATTTTTTTACTTCATTTATGCAGACATTCTTTCTATCCTGATTATCAAACTGTTTGATATCCTGGTTATCAAAAAGCATTGACTTGGATCATTTATTTCTCCTGGACCAGCAGGGGGTGGCCATCACTTGTGTTTTGTTGATTTTACAGCAATCCCTCATACCCAGCATCTATATAGCGATGGTAGAGAGAAAGCACCTCTTTGTCTGTTAATTACTAACTGCTCCTCTCTCCTCCAAAAGTTCCAGAAAAGAAACCAGAATATCACAAGATTTCCATATTGCATATACACTGTGTTTTTACTTTTTAATTCATTTCTTATTGTTATGCAAAGTTCTTTCTGCGGTACTCTTTGCTGAGTTTTTAAGCATCAGATTTCCTTGTTATTGTTTCCTGCTGTAAAAATGGAGTCTGTGATGTTTCCAAAGCTAAATGTTTTGTGCCAGCCTGACAAACAGTCCATATCTTGTACAGGTTGAGCAGGATCCCTGCAATGTGCAGCTCTGTGCGTCACCTGGTCGCTGAGTTCAGAGCAAAGTCCAACCTGACAGGAAACCAGAGCTGCTCTCCCCACCTCAGTCTTCCCTCCGCTCACCATCATGCTGCAGAGTTCAGCTGGAACTCCGGGCCGACTGGGGCTCCGGCTACAGGCCGTTGTGTGTATGTTGTTCCTGTGTGTGACACCTGCAGCGCTTCACCCCCAGTGTTTGGACTTTAAGCCCCCCTTCCGTCCAGACAGAGATCTGGAGTTCTGCATCATGTACCGGGAGTTTGGCTGTTGTGATCACCAGAAGGACCAGGAACTGATGGCCAGATATTACCGGATCATGGAAAACTTCACTGAGAGGGGCCACAAGGCCTGTGCAGGCTTCATGTTGGAGCTGCTCTGCCAGGTAAGCGTCCAGGACAAAGGTCAACAGAATCACACTGCGTACATGGGGCTTCATCTTAATGCATGAGAATGTCACTGAAACTTTATTTTACAAACTGTGTAAAAAAGAGAAAATAAAATTATATAAACTACAAAACTTGAATGACTAGGATTTCTGGATTGAGATTTTGACAAGACAGAATTATGTTTTGTTTAGGACCAGAAATGTGAGGATTAGAGTTTTTCTGTGTTTAAGTTTCTGTCAGTTGAGTCTTTGTGTTGTGTGTTGCCTTTTGCTACCAGTCGATGAGCCTTTTCCTTCCGCTCTCTCTGTTCTGCCGGGATTATTGGACTTTGTATTTCTGGAATCTACATTTAAAATCAACATTTCATTCTCTAGGACCTGGGTCCGCTGCTTGTGCCTCACCTCACCCAACCGCAAATCATGACAAGAAATTATGAAAAAGAACCTGCATAGTCAATGACCTAATCTGTGTGGCCTTAAATTTGCCTCCAATAATAAAGTAAAAAACCTCAGTTATTTCTGACCAGCATATCTCATTTAAATTCAGTATTAAACAAGTCCCAACTACAGAATATTGCCAAAATAGGAATACTTTGTCCAGGTGTCATCCTGGAAAACTTATCCATGCATTTGTTCCTACAAGCATGGACTGCTGTAATTATTTGCTACCAAGAAGTCGACAAACTGCACTCAAAAGCTTTCAGCTGATCCAAAATGTTGCAGCAGGAGTTCTGATGAAAGTTAAAAACAAGATTATATTTCCCTATTTCAGCTTCTCTTTATTGTCTCCCTGTAAAACCCAGATTATTATTTGAGAATTCAATAGCACGTATATAAAAACCTTTAATAATCGGATAATTTTTACTGTTTATCAACATTCTGTCTCTGTTTGTGCTTCCTGCTGTCTTCTCAAACTGCCAGTCAGTCGTGGCAGACGGTCATTTGTACTCTTCTAGGTTCTGGTTCTGCTGCAGGTTTCTTCCTGCTAAAGGGGCATGTTTTCTCTCCACTGTCGCCCCCTGTTAGTTAGTAGGAGTAAATGGTATAAATCATCTATTTGATGCTCTGCTGGGTTTGTGTAGATCAAAAAATTAACATAATTTGAATAATTAAGTGAACCTAATCCACTGATTGTAGCGTTCTGGTTGAAAAAGTTGGTCTCTCAAACTGATGGTTCACAATTCTTTATTCAACAGTCTTTATATGTGAACATACCATAAGAGCTACAAAATATACAAATATAATACCATTAGTTACTCAAATAGTGTTGTTCTAACCTTTTCCTTATTAACATATGAATCCTTGCCTTATGTGCTATAATTATGTTTCATAATACATTTATTAAACTGTAAGATTCCTGTATCATACAATAAAATACAACAAAGTTAACCAAATATTAGCACCATCTAGTGGCAAAACACAACCGTCACACCCAATAGAGAACCACACTTTCCCCAGGAAAACTAAACATTTATTTACACATCAAAACACTCACCTTGTTCCCTCATCAGCCAAGCGCCAACTAACTGATTGTCTACACCTTCATTTGAACGATTTCTTAATTATCTCCTTTTCACTCTGACCCGTGGCTTTCTTTCTGCACAATGACCTGCAGTTGTTACCACCTTGCCTTTTTAAGAGCTTTCAAAATAAAAGCGTCAGCTGCAAAGCAAATAATACTTAGTTACACGAGGAAACAAAAATACTAATAAGATCATTTAGACTGTTTAATAACTAGGATCAATGGAAATGTTTGTGTGATTGAATTGAATTGTTTGTAACACATTCAAGATATTTTTTAATGCTTTCAAAAGCATTTGATGATTAAAGAATCTGCTTCCCATTCTACTCTAGAGCCTCTAGGAAGCAGCAGTAATAATGCAGTCTGGTACTGAGGGTTCTGTTAAGAACATTCGGACCAATCGGATCATAAGTGACATTTATTACCTTTATTAATCATCCCTCATTTAAACAGTTTTGTCCATCTTTTGATCTCAGGAGTGTTCACCGTTCGCAGCTCACTTGTTTGATGCTGAGGATCCCAGCACCCCGCTCCGGACCATCCCAGGCCTCTGCCCCGACTACTGCTCCCAGTTCTGGAACCAGTGCCACTCAATCATCCCGTTCCTGTCAGATTACACACCTTTAAATCAGGCCAAAGACGATCAGAATCGTTTCTGCAAGCTTCTACAGCTGGATGATGCTGATTATTGTTATCCTCACCTACTCAGCAATCATAAGCTGAACAAGAACCTGGGCCGGGTTCAGAAAGATTCTGATGGTTGTCTGCAACTATGTCTGGAAGAGGTGGCAAATGGTTTGAGGAACCCACTGGCTATGGTTCATGCCAATGACGGTACACATAGGTTCTTTGTTGCAGAGCAGGTGGGGCTGGTGTGGACTTACCTCCCTGACCGATCCAAGCTGGAGAAGCCATTTCTGAACATCACCAAGGCGGTGCTGACGTCATCGTGGGAGGGAGATGAGAGGGGCTTCCTCGGAATCACATTTCATCCCAAATACAAATACAATGGTAAACTGTATGTGTACTACTCAGTGGAGGTTGGCTTTGATGAGAGAATAAGGATCAGTGAGTTCAAGGTGTCAACCAATGACATGAATCTGGTGGACCACACGTCAGAGCGGTAGGTATGGACTGACCTGCACTCCAGAGTGGAGAACATCTGAATTTTAATGTTTACAGGATAAAAGTATTTTTACTGAACCGTTTCTCTAAAGGGTAATTCTGGAGATCGATGAGCCAGCGTCCAATCATAATGGAGGGATGCTGCTCTTTGGAGATGATGGCTACCTGTACATTTTCACAGGAGACGGTGGAATGGCAGGAGATCCATTTGGAAAGCATGGGAATGCCCAGAACAAGCAAGTACACAATGATGCAATGAGGCTATGCTTAAAGCTAAAGTTTGTAAAGTGTAACTCTGCGAATGTTCCAGGTCTGCCCTATTGGGTAAAGTTCTTCGAATTGATGTGGATAACAATGAGAAAGGTCCGCTGTACAGAATCCCCTCAGACAACCCATTCATCCACGAGCCTGGCGCGCGCCCAGAGGTGTACGCTTATGGTGTCCGTAACATGTGGAGGTGCTCTGTGGACCGGGGAGATCCACAAACCAAAGAGGGGAAGAGTCGGATCTTCTGCGGCGATGTCGGCCAGAACAAGTATGAAGAAGTTGACATCATCGAAAAAGGTTGTAACTATGGCTGGAGAGCGAAAGAGGGATTCTCCTGCTATGATAAGAAGCTGTGCACCAACAGCTCACTAAGTAAGAATGCTGTATTACCCTGCTTTCAGACATATCTGCACTGTTGGCAGGATGGATGAGATAAACTATAAAAATGTTTAACTCTGTAATGGAACTTTAATGCAGCTGCAAATTGAGTCAAACGGACTCTCCATTCAAAAACAGAAAAAAACATTTGCAGCTGTTGATGCGCTTTTCAACAAGCTCAGTGTGAAGTCCATGTTGAAAATAGGTTTCAACATATCTACAAAAACTCAAAAAGCAATAAGTCATTATCCAAAACTCTTCTTTTGACAAAAGCGCACACAAAACTCCAGGTTAATACACACCATGCTGTATTAATTGTGCTTGTCATGTTAAATGAAAAGTTAAACCATGTGTTTTACTACAAGGTTAAGTTCTGATGCACTTGTGTGTTTGAAGAGGAAAAAATAAAAATGTCTGCAGCGCTCCAATGTAAAGATATCAAACAAAAAATTATTCCACAGTTTTCAAGTAATTCCTTTTCAAGAGCAATTGGTTCATTGCTAACTTCCACAAACAAACTACGGTTGAAAAACCATGTGGCTCTGTCGCTTCTTTTTGCAGCTCTTTCCCTTCTCTCTCCTATACACCTCATCTTTTAAACAGCTCACCTCATTTGCATAAAATTGCCAGGTGGCCAATTAAGCTATAAAACATACTAACAGTAACACTTATTCACAGTAAAACATTATGAAATTAGTTTCATGCAATATAATAATTCTACGAAAAAGTTCAACAAATACACTTATTAAATTTCTAATTAAACAAGTTTTTTATTTGTTTATTAGGAGATCATACATTCATTGTTATTACATACATTTTGCAAAATTTACATGACTTCTCCAATTTTTTTAAATTTCCCCCTCCCCCCATAGCGAACATAAATCACCGTACTGACATAACAAAAACGAGACAAAATAAGTAGATACATAAAAAGAAGAATACATTAACAAAACAAATAAAAAACAAAACAAAAACAGTGGAGGGGGGCAGAGAGGGGCAGAACGGCATTAAAAAGCTAAAAGGCAACAATATTTCACCTATTTATTCTGTAAATTTTGGTCACATGATGACACAATGAGTCAGTCACATCAGTCTATGCATTTATAAAGCCAAAGATTTTATGTATGTCACAAAAGGTGCCCATTTGTGAGTAAATTTTGCTGAACTACCTTTCACTGTTAATAAGATTTTTTCCATCTTCAAGCATGATCTTTCAGTATTAAGCCATTGGGAAGTAGATGGAGGTGCAGGAGATTCCCAGCAGAGTAAAATGCAGCGCCTGGCAAGGAGAGAGCAGAAAGCCAAGACCTCCCCTTGTAGGGGGGTTAGGTTAATGAGGTCCCTGGACTCCAAAAATGGCAATTAGTGGATTGTTTTGGATTTGGATTCCAAAAGCCCCTGAAAGTATGGAAAAGACATATTTCCAAAATTTTTGTAAGCTCGGGCAAAAGAAAAACATATGACTTAAGTTGCAAGGTGAGGTCTGGCATCTGTCACACTGGTCCAAAGTGGAAGGATAAATTTTAGATGGACGAGATTTTGAGAAGTGGACCCTGTTTATCACTTTAAACTGTATAAGCTGTAACCTGGCACACGGCGTGCTTTGGCGTATGCTGAGAATAACGTTATCCCACCATGAATCAGACAGATCAACACCCAATCCGTGTTCCCAAAGAGTTCTGGTTTTACCCGCTGAATCGGGCTCAGTTGCCATAAGCTAATTAAACAAGTTTTAAAAGTAACTGGATGCTTTCTACAGTTAGTACAGTTGGCCCCCACACCATGGTTGGTCTTAATAACAAAATCTTGCTTCTTAGACACTGCTCTGTCACATACAACGTGATGTAATTTCTTCCATCCATCCATCCATCCATCCATCCATCCATTTTCTTCCGCTTATCCGGGATCGGGTCGCGGGGGCAGCAGCTTCAGAAGGGAGGCCCAGACTTCCCTCTCCCCAGCCACTTCTTCCAGCTCCTCCGGGGGAACCCCAAGGCGTTCCCAGGCCAGCCGAGAGACATAGTCCCTCCAGCGTGTCCTGGGTCTTCCTCGGGGCCTCCTCCCGGTGGGACGTGCCCGGAACACCTCACCAGGGAGGCGTCCAGGAGGCATCCTGACCAGATGCCCGAGCCACCTCAACTGGCTCCTCTCGACGTGGAGGAGCAGCGGCTCTACTTTGAGTCCCTCCCGGATGACCGAGCTTCTCACCCTATCTCTAAGGGAGAGCCCGGCCACCCTGCGGAGGAAACCCATTTCGGCCGCTTGTACCCGTGATCTCGTTCTTTCGGTCATGACCCAAAGCTCATGACCATAGATGAGGGTGGGAACGTAGATTGACCGGTAAATCGAGAGCTTCGCCTTTTGACTCAGCTCTCTCTTCACCACGACGGACCGGTACAGCGCCCGTTTCACGGCAGACGCCGCCCCAATCCGCCTGTCGATCTCCCGCTCCCTTCTTCCCTCATTCGTGAACAAGATCCCCAGATACTTAAACTCCTCCACTTGAGGCAGAACGACCCCCCTGACCCGGAGAAGGCACTCTACCCTTTTCCGGCTCAAGACCATGGCCTCGGATTTGGAGGCACTGAGCCTCATCCCGGCCGCTTCACACTCGGCCGCGAACCGTTTCAGCGAGAGCCGCAGATCACGATCTGATGAAGCCATCAGGACCACATCATCCGCAAAAAGCAGAGATGATCCTAAGGCCACCAAAACGGATCCCCTCAACACCTCGGCTGCGCCTAGAAATTCTGTCCATGAAAGTAATGAACAGAATCGGTGACAAAGGGCAGCCTTGGCGGAGTCCAACTCTCACCGGAAACGAGCCCGACTTACTGCCGGCAATGCGGACCAGACTCTGACACCGGTCATACAGGGACCTTACAGCCCGTATCAAAGGGCCCGGTACCCCATACTCCCGGAGAACCCCCCACAAGGCCCCCCGAGGGACACGGTCGAACGCCTTCTCCAAGTCCACAAAACACATGTAGACTGGTTGGGCGAACTCCCATGCACCCTCCAGGACCCTGCTGAGGGTATAGAGCTGGTCCAGTGTTCCACGACCAGGACGAAAACCACACTGCTCTTCCTGAATCCGAGGTTCGACTATCCGACGGACCCTCCTCTCCAGGACCCCTTAATAGACCTTTCCAGGGAGGCTTAAGAGTGTGACCCCTCTGTAATTGGAGCACACCCTCCGGTCCCCCTTTTTAAACAGGGGGACCACCACCCCGGTCTGCCAATCCAGAGGAACTGCCCCCGATGTCCATGCGATATTGCAGAGTCGCGTGAGCCAACACAACCCTACAACATCCAGAGCCTTAAGGAACTCCGGGCGGATCTCATCCACCCCCGGGGCCCTGCCACCGAGTAGTTTTTTGACCACCTCGGCGACTTCGTCCCCAGAGATTGGAGAGCCCAACCCAGGGTCCACAGGCTCAGCTTCTTCAACAGAAGGCATGTTGGTGGGATTGAGGAGGTCTTCGAAGTATTCTGCCCACCGACCCACAACATCCCCAGTCGAGGTCAGCAGCACACCATCCCCACTGTAAACAGTGTTGGTGCTGCACTGCTTCCCCCACCTGAGACGCCGGATGGTGGACCAGAATCGCCTCGAAGCCGTACGGAAGTCTTTCTCCATGGCCTCGCCAAACTCCTCCCACGCCCGAGTTTTGGCCTCAGCGACCACCCGAGCCGCATGCCGCTTCGCCCGCCGGTACCCATCAGCTGCTTCTGGAGTCCCACAGGCCAAAAAGACCCCATAGGACTCCTTCTTCAGCTTGACAGCATCCCTCACCGAAGGGAGGGATGCTTCTCCTAATGTAAATAATTATTGTAACGGTTTGCTGGTCCAATATCCTCTGGTGTTCCAGTTCTAGGAGAGATCTCCATCAGCAGGTCAAAGTTCAGATTGAGATCAAAATTAATGTACCCAGAAAATGTTGGTGTGAAAAGCTCTGACAGGTTTGTTCTGACAGAGTTTCTGCTTTGACTTCCACACTTCACATGTTCTATACTGAAAGACAGAAGAGGTGTGGCCAACATAACAATCTATGTTTCATGTTCTTTTATTACTTTAACTGTGCAGCATTTTGATCTGCTGCACAGATCAAAACATTATGCTATGATTTATGGTTTTAAATGTGCGAAAGCAATCAATTTGATTCGACTAATAGTCATGAGACTAGAAATTAGATTAGCCACAACAAAAACAGTCTCCAGACCATCTGGAGAGAGGAAAACATCTCTGCTGGTTCAGCCCAACGTCAGAGCATGATGCTCAAAGAAATGACCAGAAGACCCAGAGGTCCGCCTCAGACTCAATAGGACTCATTTAGCAGGGTAAAGGTTAAACGTCAGAACTCTGAACCAGGATGGCTGCTTTGAAGGGTCGAAGGGAAAAATACCTTTCTAGATCAAGATGGCTGCCAAATTGTGCTTAGCAAAGACAAAACTTGAGGAACAAGATCCTCTGGACAGAAAAGACCGGAGTGAAGACGTTGGACCATGATGGACGAAACTATTTTTAACTGGAAAACTAGTAGAGATAATTCAATCAAGTTTAAATAATCAGTCAGCTTTACTTGTACAGCACATTTCAGCAATGAAGCAGTTAAAGGTGCTTTCATTCAATTCATGTTTTGACTGAAACAATTGAAAACTGAGTAGAGTTTTCAACAAACTGAGACTTGGCTTAACATCTACAGACAGAAGCAAATCCTTTAGCAGTTTCTAACGACTATAGAGAGGTTCTGCAGACCAGGGGCCTCATGTACTAAACACTGCACAGTTTTCATTGTTAAAACTGACATGCAGACAAATTTAGAAAAGTGTGGCACACAAAAAATTCAGATGTACAAAGCTGTGTGTGCACTCATACCTGCGCACCTTTTCTTTATAAATACTAATTTGCAGGAAACACAGGAACTGCAGGTCCGCCTGTTGCCGCCCATAAAAACATCTTAATGGAAATTAGCATAAATACCCCGAAGGCTGCCGGCACCTGAAGCTGTAACCATGGAAATGATGCTTGTTTTTAGTAGTTTAAGAAGTTCTAATTAAAACTTTATGTAATAGGTGCCTGCAGGACACATAAGATCACCTTACAAAAAATGAAAATTTAAAAAAATCCAAATAGAAAAATAAAGCAACCCAAGTGTAAATGCTTGTTTGAACACCAGAGTGTTAAGCCAAGAGACAGAAAGCGTCCAGAGTCCTTTGAGTGGGAATGTGGCTGTTTATTAAATAGAGGAATCATGTTGAACCAGCCAACGTGACACTACATTTATTTGGCACTTTTACTTTGATAAGTTGCACATTTACACAAAGGAGATCCTTTCTTTTCATGATAGGGACTGTGTGGATATGGCCTCCAATTTAGGGAGAGTCTATTGAGTACCATAGTTCAAAACTTCAACATCCAAGCAAATGTTGAAGTTTTGCACTTTGATATTCAACTAATGTTTGGACTTGTAGGACCATTTCTGCCATTCTTTCAAGATTAAGCACTTTTTGACTATGTGTGCTTGAACAACCAGCAAAGGCCTAGTTAACTACCAGGATTCTAAGCAGATGACAAATGGTATAATGGCTCCAAGTTTAGCAAAAAAATAAGGAAGAACATCAGATATGTCATGTATTCCCTTTAATTGTTTGATGTAGTCCCTGTTGTCACGTCTTACCTATGATTGTATCCAGATGTGTCTTGTTTCCTCATCATTTATGTGTCATTAACCTTAGCTGTTGTGCTGTTTCTCACCGGAACCTTGAGTCATTTGAATGTCAGTTTTGGGAACAGCATCATTCACTTGTGCTACCTGTTTCAACCCTGTTTCTGGTTTTGGTCACAGCTTGACTGCAGCATACTACCTCACTCTGGACTTTAATTATCCTGCTCTTCTTACACATAGCAAATCATGTCACTGTCTTGGGTTAAGGAAATAAATAAGTCTTACCTAAGGTGAAACACTGAGTCAATCAAGAACAAATCAAAATGTTTTTTGATTATTATTTCATTAAGAAATTAAGCAAAGAATATGGCCAACGACTCCCCTGGTTAAGCCAGGGGAGAAGGTACATGACTTTTAATATCCACCTGCCCTCTTACAGAGACGGAGCAAAAGGAAGAATCCCACCAGTTTCAGTTACTTCACAGCTTTGGTATTTGCACCTGCAGACTGTGACCCTGGATGGTTCAAACCAATTTCAGAAATTCTCTTTATTATGTGTTTCCAGCAAGCTGCCTCCAACATGAAGGGTGCTTTATGGATAAAATTGATTTCTTGATTGAAATAAAAGAAAGTTTGACATAACCCACACCATGTCGAGGGCCGTGATGAGGTTCTGCTCAGGTTTCATAAAGCTTCTGATTTGTGGTGTAGTTTCGGTTAGAGAAATTGCGATAATGTGGAAATTCATTGTGATGGAATCAAACAACCAATCAATTAATTTTACTTATAAACCACCAATTGACCTGCAGATCAATAAAAACCCACAAAAAAACCCCAATTACCCACCCCACACGGAAGATGCACAAACTCCCAAGAAAAGATCCAATTCAGGAAATGCAGTTAAAAAGTCGGGTCTTGAGCCTGCGCTTCAGTCATCAGGTTCTCTATCAGACCGTTCCACAAACGAGGGCCATAAACACACCATCAGTGTGAGTTCAGACTCTGGGACTGTTAATAGTCTGGTGCCAGAGGACCTCAAGGTCCGCAGCTCTTAATCTCTTGCTGTTCAGTCTGGTAAACATGAGGTTTCTTCACAGATGACGTGCTGCCCATCTACGCCTACCCTCATAGGAAGGGCAAGTCAGTGACAGGAGGATACGTGTACCGTGGCTGTGAACACCCCAACCTGAACGGGATGTACATATTTGGAGACTTCATGAGTGGGTGAGTTAACCAGACAAACATTGGTCTGTGTCACAATGAGCTGTAAAAACATGGAGATAAGAGTTTGCTTTGGTGCTCATATCACCTGAATGTATGTACTTAACATCAGAAAGGAATCAGGGAAGTAGACCAGGCTTATTCAAACCTTTTGTACCATTTAAAACTTTCTGCAGAGGTTTGAGATGCAGCAGGAAATCAGTCTAATATTCACTATGAGGTTTTTGCTTGTTTTAGGCGTCTGATGAGCCTAAAAGAGAATACAAGCTCTGGAGAGTGGAAATATAATGAAATCTGCATGGGAATGGGCCCGACATGTGCCTTTCCTGGACTGATCAATAACTACTATCCGTATATCATCTCCTTCGCTGAGGACGAATCTGGTAACAGATTAACACAACCTTAGCCACAGGCTGCTTTTCACAGCTTTTAGTGATTTACTAGCTTTTTATGGGTCCTACAGGTGAGCTGTACTTCATGTCCACTGGTACACCGAGTGCCACGGCTCCTTCAGGAGTCATATATAAAGTGGTGGACCCATCAAGGTGAGTCACGTTTTACTCTCGTCATTTGGAGAATAAAATCTTCCTGCAGCGTCCGCAGAATAACTTTCCTTCATGGGAATTTATTTGTTGGAAAAGGGATTAATCAGAGACGTGCGTAACATCCTTTGATTCATTTTTGACCTTTGGGGGAAATGAATCCCCCAAAGCTGAAAGTTAGGGTTTGAGGCTGTCCAGTGTTTCAGATGTCAGCTCAGTTCTGACATGGTAGTCCTGTTATCAATACGGCCTCCTCTGGTTTCATGAGTGACATGGAAAGTAGTTGAGGCTAATCAGTGGGATGCAGAACAGCTGGGGAGAATCTCAGCAGTGGACTGAGGGAGAAGAGGAAGCATCGAAGCTGCTGAACCAGACTGTTCCATCCTTGCCCTTACAGTCCTCACCAGGTTCTTCTGAAGTTCTGCCTGCAGGCTGGACAATCCTCGTCCTCTGGCATCCTGCGACTCTCGGCTGTCTCCCTGGTTCAACATCTGTCAAACAGCTGAATCTCCTCTTCTGTGCAATCAGGGTTAGGGTTAGAGACACCTCGACTCTGGCCCTTCTGCCCTTAAGGCCTGGAGTTGTTCTCTGCTGGTCTACAGTTTGGGATGAAATTAAACCGTCAGAGAATCAGCTTGGCTTTTTGTTATCCCCAAAGGATGCCTGACTGTTTTGCAGTGAAAACATGCAACACAACATAAAATTACATCAAGTAATTGCATCAAGCTTGGACATTTCAAGACCTGATAGCTTTGGGTACATCTGATTTTTCCATCTGTTTATAATCCTGGAAATTTTAACCTGAGTCCAGAGGAAGAAGCTCCGGGTGAACACGGTTCTGATCTGGTTCTGACTGTGGAAACTGAAGATAACGATGCATAGAAGGATTCTTAAGAAAATCAAGAAAATGTTGGCCCATCTGGACCACTCTTCAGCAGCACAATGTCTTCAGTCAGAGGCTTTTTCAGATTCACAGGAACAGACCGCTACAGAGATCTTTCCCTACAAAAGATCTCTGTGGGAAAGAGAAGGAAGAGAATTCATTCATTCATTTGAATAATTAATTAGTCAACACATTTCATTTCCTGTTGGGATCAATAAAGTATTTTTGAATTGAATTGACGGGCATGGTGAGGCGTTTTACACGCTGCCAGTATTATGCAACTTCATCGGTGAGATTTGCAATCATTTGAAGAAAATTGAGTTATGTGCTGTCTGGGTTCTAATCAGTGTTATGGTTTTTCTCAATTTTCTGTTTTGTATTTCAAGCTTTGCATAGTTTTGAGAGTTTTTCATGAAAGGCAAAGGCATAGAAAATTATATCAGTCTATCAATGATTTAGATATTTGGCAATCAAAATTCTACATAAATACACTAACACTCTAAAAAGTGTTTTTGGGCTGCAGTTCATCTTGGACTTATTTACAGTAATTTCACTTTGATTCTTTTGCTATGACAACTTACTTTTTTGTGTTCATTTAAATCAAAACTTACAAATCTTTAACCTAATGGAACTTTTCACTTTGACTTTACTTAAAACAATTGAGTTCAATGCCAGTTTCGTATCCTATGTCTGAGCAACTCAATTTATTACGATCATCCAACTCAATTCACTAAGTCCTTCCAACTTAATGTGCTAGTGTGGCAATACTAGATGGAAACTCAGATTTGGTGAACTTTTAGTTTAATTGGTTGCTCAACAACGCCACCCTGGGAATTTCACCCAGAGAATATTCCTTTTGGTTTAAGGGACACAGGTTCAGTCATGCATGGATTAAAAACATCTGAGACAGTTTCAAAATTATAAGAAACCATTTATTAAATCATTTTTTAAATGTTTTTAAAACCCAGTTCCTTTGTGCAGCTACTGCACAAAGAAAGTGCAGTAGCTGAGGTTACCGGCCGGAGGGGGCGCTATAGGGTTGGCACCAAAAAACCCTTTAACACACCAGACGCAGTGAGGAAACCCAAACTCAAGAATCACAGCACGCAGAGAGTCACCACACCAACCAACACCGGACCTCAGCAACTCCAAACAAAGAAAACAAACCATTTACCAATATATCAATATCAGCCCGACTAAATACGCAAAAGGGCTGTAAACAAAATAAGTAAAGAAATAGAAAACACACGCCGCACCCCAAACACCTTCAATGAGGGCGAATAACGGCACCGCAGTCCAACTTTAAAACGAGCTCAGAACAGAGCAGCGATGGTCCAACTGTGGGGGACCTAGGAAAAATTAATTAGTCACTATTTTCAATAAAACTAACAAACTGGAGCTTAGATTAGGGTCAATTTCTTACCTGCCGATCCAAACTCACTGGCAGAAGGAGGAAGAGAAGCAGCGCAGTGGCGCTTTACCACCAGGATCTCGGCGTATCGCACCAGCCAAAGATTTGTTCCTTTTTGCTGCCAGAGTCCACAGGACGCGAACCACAGTGGGAGAACAAAGACGACACACCCGAATGGGCCGCAGCTCCTTGTAGACCACGCCCACCTTGACACCGGAACTTCTTACCTGGAAACTATTTGTGTGGAATTATGTGTATTTCCATACCACTACACTAGGTTTTTCTAACTTAATTCATGACAAGTTTAAGTCACTCTTTCTCAAATCATTTATTTTGTTTACATTTAAAATGTCTGACTTAATTCTACAGAAAGTCAACTCAAACTTTTAAGTAGTTCCAAACTAAATGTTAATATTCTTTTTACAGTGTCATCTAAATACACACATCTTTTCCTTAAATTACCTTTTTACTTTGACTTTACTTGAAATAATTAAGTTTGATACCATATTTGTATCCCTCGTGTGACGCCATGACTCAAGCTAACCAGGGTGGTTGTCTTGATTGGAAGGTTGACGTTTGATTCCAGCTCCTTCCTTCCACATGCCAATGTGCCCCTGGGTATCTAACCCCAACTGATCTGTGCATTAACTAAATGTGTGAATGTGACTATAGTGTAAAGCATTTCAGTGGTCAAAATGACTGGAAAAGTGCTGTATAAGTTTATTTACCATTTTTGAAGTAAACTAAATGATTTGTGTAAGACTGACCTAAATCTATTATCTTAAACATACTTAATAAATTTGTTAAAAATAAATTAACACATTGAGTTGGATGATTAGAATATATTGAATTGGTTAAACTTAATAAATTCAGTTGGATAAACTTAATTGAATTGCTTGTTACCTAAAGAAGCAATTCAATTAAGTTGGTTCAACTATTTTTTTAGAGTGAAAATGTACCAGAAGAAAACTGCTCTGCTGGATTTTGTTTGCTTTGAATGATATCTGTGGGAATCAATGAACATCAAAGACTTTTGTTATGTTGAACTTCATTCATTTTTTCTCTGTGCTCCACCAGGTCCGTTTACCAGTTCAGAACCCAACCAGAACCTCTCAGTGTAAATTACCTTGAGAAATAATGAGATTTGGTTATAAAAACAGACGAATGTCAAAAAATGATCAAATGTTACAAGCCATACATGTCGTCCAAACGGATCAGAACCAGGGTTACATTCACCGTCCAGCGCTGGTCCACTGAGCTCCTGATGGACGGAACCAGAAAATTAGAGTTTAGCTTTTTATTCTTCCCTGCAGTCTGTTCCCTCCCCAAAAGGAAGTCTGACCAGTTTCAGTCTGTTTACATATGACTGCCGACGGTCACACATAAACATGGTCATGTAAGCTGCAGTGTGTAAGCAGATTCAAGAGGCTAAAAGAGACGGAGGGAAAGACAGAATCCATAACATTATTTAGTATTTAGTTTCTGGTGCTTTTCAGACGTGCTCCACCAAGACGTTGCCACTACAAACCTCTTCCTGTCAGAGTCAGAAGTAACCTCATCCAGTTTGTTCCGGAGGAAAGTAAGTCCACCTTCAACACTAATAGAACCAAGCTTTTTAATTCTCCCTTTTTAATAGGTTTTTTCATTGGCATGTACTATATTTTTCATCAGCTTTGATTGGGTTTGAACTGCCAGCCGAAAACACGTCTGAAGCCAAACCCACAAGGACCTACGAGTGGCTTCTGGACCACCTGGATCGTCTCAGCGAAAGAGAAAAAGACCAGACCACCCCAGCTCCCATCAGAACCACCAGATCACCCCAAAGTCCAAAGAGGAAAGGCCGTGGTCGGAAGGGGAAAGGCAGGTCCAGAAGCTTGTCTGAGCTTCACAACGGAGTGGTGAGATTGGTCAGGGATGAATTCTTGCATGGAGACCGTGGACGGGTGGAGATCTACGTCCACGGGGAGTGGGGTACCGTGTGTGATGACTTGTGGTCAATGAAGAATGCCGAGGTGGTCTGCAGACAGCTGGGATTCAAGTACGCCCTAAAAGCAGCCAGGAATGCTGAATTTGGAGAAGGAAAGGGACTGCGGATCCTCCTGGATGATGTTCATTGCAATGGCACAGAGTTCAACCTGTTGAACTGCACACATGCTGGAGTGGGGAACCACAACTGTGCCCACTATGAAGACGCTGGAGTGATCTGTGGAAACTCACAACCCTCTGCAGAAGCCTAGAAGTTGGCAGCAGAAATGGACAAATGCTTCAAACTAAGCAAACTAAGTGCTAAAATCAGGAAACCCTCTAATGAGCCATTTTTATCAAGTCACCATAAAATGCTTTGAATTGTCAAATTGCAGCTTGTTCAGAAGAATAAATTCATATCAAGTCATCTTGAGGTTATATCTTGATAGAATAAAATATATGGATTCGTTTCTTTTCTTTTACTTTATTGAATGTGTCAAGTTACAATAAAATTACAACAATGCAATAACAAACATTTAAAGTATAAACTTATGAACCTCCAGCCCTTCTTCAGCAACATCATAAAATGATCTCATCTTGTTGATGTGTATTTCATAAGTTCACCTTCATTTTACTTCCTGATTTTAATGCAGTACACATTGATATATTAATCATAGCTCTAAGAGTATTAACTGAATATTAATGTTGATGATGTAACGACAACATATCTGAGGTTAAGTTTCCAGGTCCTTTTAAAGGAGGGTGTGTTTCCCTTCTCTGCTGTATTCAAAATAGGGGACTGTCCTTAGTTAGTTCATTTAAGTCTAGTTGACTGTGTTCCAGTAAAAACCCGTCTCTAAGATCAAAGAAATGTTATTTTCTTTTGAATGCAGACAGATGTTTTTATGACCCTGTCCCAGAGGAATCTCTACTCTGTTGGCAGGACCAGATTGTTTTTCACCAGCTGTTAAATCTTATCAAATGGTGAAAACGTTAAACTCCCACAGAGCCACAACGCCCTGTCAATGCCTGCTCAGTCCACAGAGAGACTAGCTGTGTTTTAAATTATAGGGAACTACAACTTAGTGTAATGTGTTTCAATAGAAATATCCTACATAAGAGATTACGCTGATTAAACCATGGATATGATTTGGAGTTAATTTTATTTAAAACACTATTAATTTGATCTAATATTGAACATATGGTTAGGTTTTTACAAATAGCATATTTTAAATATATTTTCTTAACATCAGATAAACAGTTTTCCAGTGATCTTGTTGCATCATCAGTGCTGATGATTAGAGACTTTCTCTGTTATTTTATATCCAACATTTTTTTGGCACTCATCCACTGTTCAAACTATTCAGCTCATTAAGGGCATCACGGCCATGACTTATGATATTAATATGTTACACTTTTTACAATATTCAACTTTTGCTCAATTGAAATGCACTGACAATCTGAAAAGTTCTGCAAAACTGAGACCTAGTTCTCTTTAATAGCAAACTCCTTCAAATTCGACATGCTGTACAGTTTAAATGTGTTAAAGGTTTCAAGCTGTCTTCGAACGATTCTGCATTTTGAAGTTTACAGCTCCTCAAAATTTTGTGGAATTTTTCTCAGGTTTTTAATTTTTTAATATAATCCAATGATGGAATTCATAAACTGCCACAATTTGCACTCTAATAATTTATGCTTTTTCACAAAGTGCTGACATTCATACAAATTAAACACCCAAACATGGCAGCTTTTTTTTAAACTTTGAACATTTTTATTGTGTATTTTTCTTTTCCCAAAAAGACAACATCAGCAAATCAGCTCTCAAAAATATTAACAAATAATAAAATAAATGGATATAAATAAATATTACTAATTGAAAATATTTCTATTACCATTACCATTTTATTGAGGTAATACAATATATTGCATGCAACAATAAATCCAGCACATGATGCACTATTCCAAAGTATGAGCCCCATACGTGTCTGTGGTTCTCGTATCCAGTCTGGTGTTGCTGTCGTCCTCAGCAGTAAGAACAATCCATCTGGTTTCACAGCTCTCAGTTCGCTTAGCTGTGATGGGAAAATGTTTTTTCATGACCTCAAAACTTATTCAATATGTCTCCACCAATATTTTAAAAATGGAAATTATCAAATGACATAATAATGCAATACGATTCCACTTGTTTCATTTTTGTTGTGACTTTTGCCATCTGTGGGTCATTTCAATTGAGCAAATGTACTTCCTATTGCATTAAATAAAAATAAATTTGACAAAGTTTCCACTTGTCTGAGGAAATATCTACCAAATTCCCCTTGTGGCTAATCTCTGGAGTAACATTTCAGCCGTTGAGAAAACTCTACCTGTCAGGAAAATTACAGTGTTTCCCAAGCATTTAGACAGTTTATCCTTGCAAACTTATCACATTCTTGCAACTTTTTTTTTTACAGTTGACTTCAAATGTTTCAGCAAATCTCAGCAAAAACTTTCAGCATCCAAAACCTTTTTGGAGGAAACACAAATTTTCTACATATTTTTTACAAGTTAATTCTGCACAAACCTAATTGTCATCTAAAAACTCTCCTGGGTTAGAAGAATATAAACTGAAGGTTATGGGTTCTGTTACACACATGCTGGAGTTTCATGGTTTACATTTTCATATGTTATAGATTCATTGAGTATGTAAAAATAGTTGTACCTTTTCTTGTTTCCTTTTGTTACTGCCACTTATAGTGCAATAAAAACAACCAATATAAAAGGGACAATATTTATTCTTACAAAATAAGAGGATGTGTATTTGCAAAACAATAGGTAAACAAAATAAATGAACAATGAAAAAGAAAATCAAACTCTAAAAGAACAGCAGGCTACAGCGACAACTGCAAAAAACAAAAAAAACAAAAATTACCAAACGCCGATTAAATCTGTGAAATATAACCATGCAATTCAATCGAGTTAAAAATTAAACAAAGCCTACCTGCAGCGTCGGTCAACCAAACGCCCAGGTAAAGCAATCGTCTAATGACAACATGAAGTGTGGCCTTATATAAAAACACCAAACACTGATTTAATATAAATCAAATTAAGAGTTTTGTCTTTACAATAAAAACAAACACAAACCTGATCACAAACAGTGGAAGACCTGGTCCAACACACCTGGTCCATCACACCTGGTCCAACACAGAGGAGATGGACAATCTGCCACCAGCCTGACAGGAAGCGACTCCTGGTGGTTCCACCTGTTACACTTTAAAATCTTCAGTATAATTTTATTGTTTCCAGTTTTTAATTTTCAGCTGAAATCAATTCTCTAATAATCACAACGAAATGTTCATCTAAACATAATTGACTGACTGTGATGAAGTAGCTTCATCACAGTCAGGACCAGCTGTTACTTTAACTGACGATTGAGCAGCAGGGGGCGCTGTTGCAGAAGGATTTACCGGTGTCTGCATCCAGGATGTACGACAGGAAACAAGCAGCTCCACAGGGTCCGTAGATCACCGTTTAATTGGCAGCATACTGGCTCCATAGCTCAGTGGTTAGAGCACTGGTCTTGTAAACCAGGGGTCGCGAGTTCGATCCTCGCTGGGGCCTGACTTTCTCTGTTCCTTTGGCTTGGTCTTTTATTTATTTATTTTTTTTCCTGCGTTACAAAATATAAGATTAATATTTTGAACACCCAGTAGTCATTATCTGTAAACAGTATTTGATTATTATTCAAGTTTCCAAAAGCCCTACATTCTGGGCTATTTTATGGCCAATATAAACAAAACTATGATCCCTTAAACTAAAACTCCAATTAAAAGAATATATAACTAAAAGTGAGTATGTCATTATAAGTACTATTTCTTTTATAAAATTATTTTCTTTGGATCCAAGCAGTATTCTTATAAATAACCTATGTTGCTACACAAATACAAAATTTGTCTCGCAAATTGTAGATTGGTTTCTAACGAAAATAAACCAATTAAATAGTTTTATTCAGTCACTTCTACTTCCTACCACTAGATGTCAGTATTGTCACATTTGTTGAATCTGAATGTAGGCTTGCAGTCTCAAGTTCAAACTGAAATAAACCCTTGTGGGCCTGCAATAAACATTAAAACGTTTAATTTTGACTTAGTTTTTGAGCTATATCTGGCATAGTCATGGGGGGAGTGCTTGTTTCCAGCAGTCATTAGGAAAGAGGCTGGATCCAAGTGGGACAATCACCAGTCCACCCTATCTCCCATTTAAATGCAGATCTGGCTGCACAATAACTGTTAATGTGCAGAAAATTGTGCTTCAAGTTAAAATGTTAATTTGACAGACATTTTTTTAAAGCCAGTTTTAATTTTGTTTGAATCAGCAACTTGGTGCATATATTGAAATAGAGTTTATTTCCTAACCCAATGAGAATTGATAAGGAGTCAAATCGATATGTGAGATCAATAGCAGAGTCAATGTTGATAAAGTCTTATCAATTTCCGTCCCTAACAATTAAGTAAATTTTTAGCTCCGTTATAGAACTGGAGATCTAGATCTACTTATAGTTTTAGCAATGGAGGAAGTGAACAAAGCTGTTCAGCTTCCAAATATCAAATTAACATCAACAGCTGCCTGCTTGCAGTGGAGGACAGGTGCTTAAAGCACAGCCAATTTCCACTAAGCAGACTGAACTTATAGCTCAGCATTTTTGCACCAGAGTCACAGTCAAACATCGATAGGCAACATGGGGTTAAAGCTGAAATTGAGCCTACAGTCTTTCAATCACAAGACAACTGCTCTACCTGCAGAGCCACAGAGACTGGTAAGCTTCATAGCATCAAACCTTAGCTGTTGGGTAAGATGTAAAATCGATTCTCACCAGCGGAGGGGCTGTTTTCCACCAGTGGTGGAGAAAGTACTCAAAAATTTACTTAAGTGAAAGTACAAATAAATCTATATATATTAATGAAATAAAAGAATAACAGCTACAGCAGTGTATGCAGAGCATCACAAGAACAAAGAACGGCTCTCAGTGAGGCTTCAGTCCAGATCCTTCCAGAAGAATCAGATTGTTCCTGAACGTCATATCACTATATTGCACTTTAGTCACAGCGTTGTCCCATATATGCGACGCCCCAGTCAACACCTCCACACAGGGGCGGATCTAGCAGGGTGGCAGGGGGGGCAGCTGCCACCCCAAACGAAGCCTTGCCACCCCTATTGCCCCCCAGCTGGCGACTATGAATCCAATAAATAGTTATGGCAAATCGGACATTAAGCGCATGAAACTCTTTTTCCCCGACAACATTGAATGCAACACAATGTAACCTGACACCTACTGGTGAGTAGCAGGAAGTGGAGAGAAGGACAGAGAGACACCAGCAGCATTGATGGATGTTTATGTTACTGGACTGGATATTATGTGATTTATTGTAAGTCACACATGTGACATTTCTGTCCATTGAGTCAAGAATATCGGTGGTCAGGAAAATACGACAATCAGCAAAGAATCAGAACAACGGACCGATGTTGAGCTGTTGTTTGTCGGTTGCCATGGCAACGGGTCCCTAAAGCCGACACACACACAGAGCGAAAAAAGGTGGAATAAAAATTATTGGAGCTATTATTTCCTTATCCATTTGAATTTTGTTACTTTATTCTTCAATTTCTATTTTTTTTATTTACAGAGTTTATTTGTAGGTTGATAATTGTTGATTTTATTAACTTTTTTATTATTTTTCTTGTTTATTTTCTAAATTTAGACAGGAAGTAATGTGGGTCAGTCCTCTTTCGATAAGTTCAGGGGCCTGAAGGACCAGCAGGCATTTGGGTTTGGGGCTGATGGTTTTTAAGAGTCGTAGCATGAGAACAAATTAAAGTTTTTATCTCTGTAATTGTTGGTGAAAGAGGAAAATAAATCACCAAGATCAATTAATAAGTTTGGAGATTGAACCTTGTTTTGCCCGTGTCTAGAAACTTGACCCCAGAACCTCAGTAGTTGGTGGAACTTTAATTGGATGTTTGGCTTTGCAAACAGTCAGAAGTTGTTCAGTTTGGTTCTTCACCTGTTTATCAGCTTTATTGTACCTTTATTGTTTCTCACTGCAGCCGCTGCAATTCCTAAAAACAAGCGACAAAAACTGAGCTAATATCTCAAAACATGGTGATATTTATAACAGTCGTCAAACTACGGCTCCTATAGCATATTTAAAATAAAACCATTGACCAATATAAATAGATATTCGCCCTTTCTTGGACAGAACTAACAGAGACGAAACTGTTTATAGATTTATATCATGGAGAATTGATCAAACATCAGTTTCTAATCTTTGTTTTAAGTCCTATTCACTAGATATATCTAATAATAAATGATGGCACTACTAATATTTTTGTGACAGATGTTTCCTTGTCCTGTATTGGGATAAAATGGTTTTCTGGACACAATGCATATCAATTAGGGATGTGCCGATCAGGTTTTTTTCTGCCGATACCGATCACATAATTGTTATTTATTTTTTATCATAAACACTACTATTACATTATGTGGAAAAAGGAACCATGAATTCACCTTAATTTAGACAAAAACTTAAGGACTTTTTCCAAGAAGAAAACTAAACAAAACAGGCATTGTGCAAATTGTACTGCTATCAATAATACTATCTTTAACAGACTGATAACATATGAAGGTTGTGAAGAGGCTAAATAATGCAAAGAGCCAAAATAAAACCTCTCAACATTGCCAAAAGATTCAAGTATAAAATTTAACATTCAAAGGAAAATACAGGATCCATTGCGAAAACAATCCAGAGTTACTGAATGAAAACTTCCCGTTAGCATAGCGGCTAGCTGGTTACTGCTAGTTCTGATTGGCTGTTTCTGACTGAGCAGAGTAACAGGGAGGAGATCGATTATTTTTTAGAGATTATCTGTCTGATGTTAGGACAGTGAAAGTTTTAATACGTAAGTAAAATGTATTTTTTAGGTTAGATGCTGCAGCTTTAAACAGGTTCGGTGTGAGAGTCACTACCAGGTGGAGCAGAAGCGGCTCGGTGTCAAATATTACTAAATATTAAATATTACTAAATATTAAATATTACGGAGCAGCGGTTCAACAGCAGAACCAGCGTCTTACATCGCAGCTCCAAGACTTAAATCATTTTCCAGGTTATTAGTTTATCTTTCTGACCGTCATGCTAATCCGGTGAGTGTTTGTAGCTGTGCTGCTTTACCTGCTGTCTGATCCTCCATGTCTTTTTACTGCATTGAGCCTCAATGTAGCCAAACTCCGTCATTGTTTTTATGTCTATTAGCTTCGTTGTGTTGATGCATTTTGACCTGCTTCAATTTTCCGCCGCAACACGCAAACGTCCTCATTCACTCAGTGCCTGCAGGTGATCGGTATCGGTAACAGAGCCAATGATCGCCGATCCCGATCATCACCGATTTCACGGAAATCGGCCGATTATGATCGGTGACCGATCGATCGGCACATCTCTAATATCAATTGATATGCATATCAGTAATGCATAACAATTAGCAGGAGTATGAAAGATGTGAAAATAATTAACTTTACTTCATTAAGAAATTGTATTTAAGCCTTGATGCTACATGAAGCTGATTTTGAAACAAAGCAAGTTAAAAACAATATTTTGTATTGTTTTCATATATATATATATATATATATATATATATATATATATATATATATATATATATATGAAAAGAGACCACCCGCAGAGGGTGAGAAGGGAATTTTTATATAAAAATTCCCTTCTCACCCTCTGCGGGTGGTCTCTCTCTCTTTCATCCTCTGAACTCGGGTCCTCTACCAGAGGCCTGGGAGCTTGAGGGTTCTGCGCAGTATCTTGGCTGTGCCTAGTACTGCACATTTCTGGACTGAGATGTCTGATGTTGTTCCTGGGATCTGTTTTAGCCGCTGCTCCAGTTTGGGGGTTTCTGCCCCGAGGGCCCCGATGACCACAGGCACCACTGTGGTCTTCACCTTCCAGTTCTTTTCCAGTTCCTCCCTGAGGCCCTGGTATTTCTCCAGTTTCTCATGCTCCTTTTTCCTGATGTTGTAATCACTTGGTATAGCTACATCCACCACAACGGCTTTCCTCTGTTCTTTATCCACCACCACAATGTCCGGTTGGTTCTCCATCACCATCTTGTCTGTCTGGATCTGGATCCCACAGGATCTTAGCTCCGTCATTCTCCACCACCTTTGGGGGTGTTTCCCACTTCAATCTCGGGGCTTCCAGTCCATATTCTGCACAGATGTTCCTGTACACTATGCCGCCACCTGGTTATGTCGTTCCATGTTCGCTTTCCCTGCCAGCATCTTGCACCCTGCTGTTATGTGCTGGACTGTCTCAGGGGCCTCATGGCACAACCTACACCTTGGGTCTTGTCTGGTGTGGTAGATCTGAGCCTCTATTGCTCTGGTGTTTAGGGCCTGTTCCTGTGCAGCCAGGATGAGCCTCTGCTGTCCTTGAGTCCAGCTTTGTCCAGCCATTGGTAGGATTTCCTGATATCAGCCACTTCAGTTATTTGTCGGTGGTACATCCCATGTAGGGGCTTGTTCTCCCATGATGGAACCTCTAGCCCCTCATCCTGTGTTCCCCATTGCCTGAGACATTCCCTGAGCATATCGTCCGTTGAGGCTTTGTCCTTGATGTATTCATGGATCTTGGATGTTTCATCCTGGACAGTGGCTCTCACACTCACTAGTCCTCTGCCTCCTTCCTTACGGCTCGTGTTCAGTCTCAGGATGCTGGATTTGGGGTGGAACCCTCCATGCATGGTTAGTAACTTCCGAGTCTTAACATCCGTGGCCTTTATCTCTTCTATTGGCCAGCTAATTATTCCGGCAGGGTATCTGATTACTGGTAAGGCATAGCTGTTTATTGCACGGATCTTGTTCTTGCCATTGAGCTGGCTTCTCAGGACTTGCCTTATTCGTTGGAGGTATTTGGCTGTGGCTCCTTTCCTTGTGACCTCGTCGAGGTTGCCATTTGTTTGTGGTATTCCCAGGTACTTGTAACTGTGCTCTATGTCTGCTATTGTTCCTTCTGGGAGTGAGACCCCTTCTGTGCGGACGACCTTCCCTCTCTTTGTAACCATCCGACCACACTTCTCTAGTCCGAATGACATCCCAATGTCAGTGCTGTATATCCTGGTGGTGTGGATCAGTGAGTCGATGTCTCGCTCACTCTTAGCGTACAGCTTGATGTCATCCATGTAGAGGAGGTGACTGATTGTGGCCCCATTCTTGAGTCGGTATCCATAGCCAGTCTTGTTGATGATTTGGCTGAGGGGGTTCAGGCCTATGCAGAACAGCAGTGGGGACAGAGCATCTCCTTGGTATATGCCACATTTGATGGACACTTGTGCAAGTGGTTTGCAGTTGGCTTCAAGGGTGGTTTTCCACAGCCCCATTGAGTTTGCAATGAAGGCTCTTAGAGTCCTATTGATGTTGTACATCTCTAAGCATTCATTGATCCAAGTGTGTGGCATTGAGTCATAGGCTTTCTTGTAATCTATCCAAGCGGTGCACAGGTTGGTGTGTCAGGTTTTGCAGTCTCGGGCGACTGTGTGTCTACAAGGAGTTGGTTTTGGCTCCTCTGCTAGTTAAGCCGATGCCCTTCTGTGCCGTACTCATGTATTTATCCATGTGACCACTTATCTTAGCCGCTACGATGCCTGATATGAGCTTCCATGTTGTAGAGAGACAGGTTATTGGCCGATAGTTGGATGGGATTGAACCCTTTGAGGGATCCTTCTGTATCAGGATTGTGCGACCTTCAGTTAACCATTCAGGGTGAATCCCATTTTGTAGCAGCTGGTTCATTTGAGCTGCCAGTCGCTCATGGAGGGCAGTGAGTTTCTTTAGCCAGTAGGCATGGATCATGTCAGGTCCTGGTGCTGTCCAGTTTTTCATACCCGAGACTCTTTCTTGGACATCTGCCACAGTGATGGTTACTGGGGCTTGTTCAGGGAGGTTGCTGTGGTCCTCTCGTAGAGAGGTCAGCCACTTTGCATTGCTGTTGTGGGTCGCCTCCCTTTCCCATATGCCTTTCCAGTATTGTTCAGTCTCCAGCCTTGGTGGGTCTGCTCTGTTGTTAGTACCCTGCCATTGAGACACTTTAGCTGGTTGGGTGTGGAAGAGCCGGTTAATCCTCCTGGCTTCATTCTCTCTTGTGTATCTCTTCAGGCGGCTGGCCAAGGCTTGGAGCCTTTGTTTGGCAGTTTCGAGTGCTTCAGGTATGGACATCTGGCTGTACTTCTTGGGTACTGATCTTTTCATTGCACCCCTTTGGAGCTCTGACAGTTGGCTCACTTCCCTCCTTGTTATCTTGATCTTAGCCTCTAACCGTCTTTTCCATGGTGGGTATTGGGTCTCATGATTGCTCTTATAGCCAAGCATCACTGATGCTGAGTTGTATATCAGCTCATTGGTTTCTGTTATGGTGTTGGTAGGGATCGTTCTCAATGCCGCATTCACATCTTCAATTAGACTTTCTGGTGGTGCTTCACTCAGCCGTTGTAATTGGCGTCAGGGTTGTCTGGTGTTCATTACGGCCACGATTCTCTCTCTCAGGTCAGTTGCTGCCTCGTTCAGCTCTGATGGTTCGTTCATTACTGGGGCTACATACCCAGTCTCTGGGCGGGTAGTTAACTCCCCTCTGACCTGGCGTTCTGGCTCCTCCCCTTTGCCATAGCATTTGTGTTGAACCTCGTCAATCTCAAGTTGTGACAGCAGTTGCCGTTTGCGGATGTTGGAACACTGAGCTCCTAGTTGCTTAGCAGTTAGTGTTGACTGGGGATGTCGAAGTAACCATTCCTCCCACAGTCTTCGCATGTAGCCCCTCTGACTAGGGTTACTTGAGTAGTAGCATCCAACAGATCCATGTTTTCACCTCTCGCCCATTTCCGTCTTGTTCCAGTAGCCCATTTTTCATCTAGGTGCTCTGGTTCCCCAGCACCTGACGCAGACCTTGTTTGGCCGGGCGACGTCTGAGCCGGCACGTCGTGCTTATCAGTGTCTCTCATGGTATGAGGTCGGCTATATAGCTCCAAGGGTCTAAGGACCCACTGACAGCTCAATTGACTGTTGTAACTGCAGCCCCAGCCTGGATTCGAACCCTGGTCTCCCGGGTGGAAGACTGATGACTTACCCATTGAGCTATATATATATATATACACGGCCACCCCTGAAAAAGTCCCTGTCACCCTCTTGCCACCCCATAAATATTTTTCTAGACCCGCTCCTGCCTCCACATAATTCAGCGCAATAGTGACGTTTTTTCATCGCAGACGCAACATGTGTCTCAGTACAGCTTAGCTTAGCTTAGCTTAGCTAACATCCCGTCCAGAAATCTTACCTTTCTTTAAACTTTCCTTCCAAGTGATGCTAAAAGTCTGTGAAAGCGAAGCGCTGCTGATTTTACATGTCGCCATATTAACTTATGCAGCTATTATATTACTGACATTAGACAGACATCTTCTCCCGCTCAGAGGAAACCACTGCGCATGTCTGGAGCTCCGAGTAAAGGTGGAGGCGATGGGTGAGAACAGACACTAAGTCACGTTATTGCTCGGATTTCACGGCGCCACCTTAAGTCCCTGAACTTCACATTTTAATGGACAAAAAGCTCAACGAGACTTGGATGTAACGAGTAACGCGACACTTTTGTAGAAATGTAGTGAAATAGAAAGTACAGATACTTACTGTAAAATGTAGTGCAATAAAAGTAGAAAGTATCCATTATTAAATATACTTAAGTAAAGTACAGATACACGAAAATTAAGTACAGTAATGAAGTACTTGTACTTATCAGCTAAGTACAGGTACTTTGTTCCTTCCCGCCACTGGTTTCCCCCAGGCGTCCACTCATGGGAAATGTGATCTATGCTGGAAGAAATGAATGCAGAGTTTGGAAAGTGTAGCCAAGACATAAAAGACACTTCCTTTCATTTTTCCTTCACCAGATCATTCACACACCTTCTGATCTGGGTCTTCACTCCAGTCTGCTCAGCAAAATTTGACTCCATTCCATCCCATCCATCCATTCTCTGCTGCTTATCCGGAGTCGGGTTGACTCCTCAACGCAGCAATAAAACACCTTCCTAGTTTTCAGAAGTGAATGACTAACAGCTCCTTGGCAGGAAGACATGATGTAAAATGAAACACCCCCTGTTGGTTCTGAAAATTAAACGCTGATGTTTCTTGTTTCGTGATTGTGGTGGCAGATCTCAGGTTTGTTCATGCTTTCTCGTCAGCAGGTCACTTAAATCAGTCATAAAACAAAGATTAAAGCCATCTAGTGATTTGTGGTGATTATTGTTTACAGCTGGTCTCTGATCCACTCCGTCCTCCGAGTCTCCAGCAGTGAGTCTGCAAAGAAAAACATGAGCTTTTTCTGTCACTGCCTTCATCCTCCTCAGTTCTCCTTTACAGCCAAATGTTTGTTTCTCATTAAGTTTCAGCAACAGCTGGATTTCCTGACATCATGTTGCCCTGCTGACCCCTGACTGCCATAAAATCAGATAAACACAGTCACAGAGACGAGTGACTCGGTTCAGCTCATTCTGAGTCCGTCCTGTTGGATCTATTAGAGTTTATCCTGAAGCTCCCAGTAGCTTCATTTGGACTGGAACTATTAACACTTCAAACACCAGTAAAAACAACTTTAAATCTATTCTGAAATGCAGCATGAAGCAGAATATGTTGCTGCATCCGAATTTAGTAATGTGACGGAGCTGTAGTCTGCTTAGTTTGACCAGACGGCCCAACTGGTCAATTACCAGTTTGGCTGGAATAAAATCCAGTTTAACTGTCTGCCAGTTGAGCCTAGAGGTCAGGATGTCCTGCAGATCAATTCCACATTTTAATACGATGCACAAACTGTGGATTTGGAGCCAAACTGAAACTGAGGTCTCTGAGCTCGTTGCCATGGCAACCACGTAAATTGAGCTTGACTGAATGAACTGAGCTAGGAAACATGATGCGACCGTCCCCAACAGCCGCCACGTCACACCGCCTGAACAAAGCTGTTCTTTCCGGAGCCGTTCTCAGTCCGTTTCTGTGAATCAGGACTCGGGTTCTTTCTGGGGTTTGTGATGAACGTCTCTGAACACTCAAACGTTTTATTGGCTGTTAGGATGGACAGACTGCTGAATTCACAGTTTCCTGATTTACATCTTTCATTCTCATCTGTTGCATTTGCAGTTGTCGATCATTTCTTGTTCCTGGGCTGAAATAAACTGCATGGAGTGTTTAAAGATGCCCTGCTGCTGATGGCCCCTCAGGCGTTACTGTGAAACGACGAGCTGCCAACTCCATCACTTCCCCACACGTTATTTTAGCCTTATCAGGTCAGACTCCTCAGCTTTAAGCTGTTCTCTCTGTGATGCAAAAGAAGGAATGACATTTAGGAAAAGAACCGGTGAACAAGATTAGTTGATAAACATCTTGAAAAGACTTGGAGAAAAAAATGTCACATTTTGATTTGAACCTGAAAACTTTGATGTGTTTGAAGATTTTACAATAAACTAGAAACAACTGAAATGTTATTGCGTAATAATTACAACACGACTGTAACCATGGAGACGTTTTCTTGCAACAAGAAATCTTCCTCCAGTAATAAATCTCTGGCCATCATGTTTCATCTCAACACCTGCAGCAGCTGAAGCTCCTCAGTCCCTTCAGATACTTGGACTCCAGATCTGGTTCTTTCCATTCTAATCTAGATCCCCTGATCTACGTTGGAGTGTAGATGCTCCTTCACCAGATCAACACCCTCACTGCTGCAGAAGGTCTTCAGAAGCGTCTTTTTAATCTCCAGTTTGCAACAATAACAGTAAAACTCCAAAGTCTTTAGGTGTCTGGTGTTGAGACGTCAGCTTGTTGCTCTCTCTCCTGAGGGGCAGGAAACCATAGAGATAGTTCAGCTCAGCTTTCCTTAAACTTTAACGGAGCCAAAGCAGTGAACCAAAATGGCTCCATCTTACAACACTTGGACATAAATTACTAAATATATATAACTTAGCATTTTCAAGCAGTCTCAGACAGTTTTAGTGATGGGATTGTTAGGGGTGGAGCCCCAATGATGAACTGTTGTCATCCAAACCTTTCAGGTGAGACGGCTCCCTGTGAGAAACCGATTCCACGATGGAGTCTGGAATATTGGGAACGTTTTGTTGGCTTTGCTCCTACCAGCCAAATGAAAACGCTGCAGCAGTCGACAGCTTCCAGTCCACAGGTGGTCCGACCAATCGCTGCAGCAGATGCTGTGTGGAATCTTCAGAGACAAATGTTTGCCTCTAAACCTGTTTGGGGAAGGGAGGGACTTTGTGCCTCTATATGTGCTGGTTGAGGAGTAGCTTCCTCACTGTTTGTTGATGGCAGGAACCAATCTAAACTGGATCAGAACAAATAAAAGTAGAATACGCTAGAGTCCAGAGATCAGGTGGTGATTTGGCCGCCTTGATTCAGGATGAAAGGGATTTTTACGATTTACATTTCCTTCATCTGACGGATTCTTAAAGTATCTATGTTGTCCAGCTGAAGTTCATCTTCAGGCTGCAAACCAGCTCAAATCTGTAGCCTCAGCAGGCGTTCTGCTGGGAAATAAGGACAAATTCAGATGTCCTTATTTTAAACAGTTTAAACCGTTTAAAAACAGTTTAAACAGGATTTAAACTGTTTGCTGACTTTGAATAAACCTCAGGATTAGGCTCAGCGTGTCGAGTCTGAAGACAGTGACTGGGCCAGAAAGGATCATTCTGATGTTTTCATGGAAAAGTTTGGATACTTTACCTCTGACTTCTGTCAAGCAGCCAAAGTTTCTCTGAAATTGTGTAGAAAAACAGTTTTCAGGATTTTCTGAAGTTTTTAAAACTTCAATGTTTGTGATCAACAAAGAAACACTGATACTGCACCAATATGACCCGACTAAAAAATTCAAGTTTTCAAATCATATTAAGGAAATAAATCCCTCCAATCAAAACGGTTCTATGTGAAAAAGTATTCACACCCTGACCCTCATAACTGGATGTTCTTCCTTCTGATAACAACTGATAACATCTATGAGGATGACCTTTGACCTTTGGTCATCCTGCAGCATTTCAATTGGAATGAAGTCCAGACTTTGACTAGGCTACTCTAAAACATTCAGCTGCTTGGGTCTCTTTTGTTTCCTAAGTGTCCAGAGGCGGACCTGCAGATGAGTTTAAGAACATGAACTTGTTGTGCATGCAGGACTTCCTGTTCGTCTCTGAGCAATGCGACTAGAGGTCTGGCCAGTCGTTCAGAGGACTGGAGGATCCAGCAGGGCGTCTGGTTTTAGATTGTTTCTAAAACCCAGCAACCAAAGTGTAACTGTGCAGATGAACAAAGAAAAAAACACAACTATGGAAAAAGTAACTCTAGATGTCTACAAAGTAGTAAAACTAAACTTATAGATTCAATCTGCAAAAACCTTGTGAGGAAGTTTCCCACAGGAAATACCGCCATCCACTACATTTCATTCACAGCTGCAAATGACAAATAATCCAAACTGCATGTGATTCAAATATATTAACCTAACATGACTAAAGTATGTGGACGCACACACCTGCTGATGTAGCAAAACCCAGCGGTTTGATAGAAACAGGAAGTGTCAATATAAGGCCGTGCATGTCTTCCTGCTCTGGTCGGAAAGACAAACGAGAAAAACATGAAGGAACATTGAAAACAACGTTTAATATCTGATCATCTGATTAATGAACCAACAGAATAAATCAGCTTCACCATGAGCAACCCAAACAAGCGGTCAGATGTAGCAAAGCAAACTGGACTGTGTGACCATTGATCAGTTTCTTCTGGAGCTGGACGTGACTCGACCAGTTGAACCACCAAACTCAAATGGTCGAAAACACGAGCCTCCTCCATCTGCTGCTTGAGGTCAAATTATCTATGTATCACGTTTCCACCAGCACAGAGCTTATCACGGGGAAACAAAATGCTGAAAGGCACCAAAAGAAAAACAAGAAAATCAGAAACCAAACATTAGAGAGATGAAATAAATTAAAGGGCTGTTAGACAAACAAAGACGGTTTGGAAAAAGACAAAACAGCAATATTTAGTGTTTTTAGAGATATCCTTACAGAGCTGCCAAAAGGACAATGTTGGTTTATTGTCATTCAGTTTTAAAAAGCTTAGGGAGGCCACTGGTTATCAGTTCATCACACTAAAAGCTTAAATTAGTTTTTCCAGGTAAACCTGAAAGTCATCAGTGGAGTGAAAGATTATAACGTGAAAAAATGGACACCAAGGACATCGTCCTGTCTGTGGACCAGGACGATGTCCTTCAGCATGAGACTCACTGCTGCCGCCCTGCAGGGGAGAGTCTGAACTGCCTCAGCAATAAAACCGACTGGGAGACTGTCTGTAATCTGATTATTTAAATTAGGGCCAAACTAAATCACTTTAACTAGATTAATTAGTGAAACTTCTTACATAAACATTTTCATCTTCATATTTAACATGTGGATTGTTCTTTATCCATCTGTATTTTGGTTTTTCTATTTTTAAATCATGTCATCATCAGAAGTTGATGATCTGAATTTTTCTTAATGTTTTCATGTTTCTTTCTGAATCATTGAAAATAAAGTTTTCAGTAAAGCTTCAGCTCCGAGCTGCAGCCCTGTTCTTCCAGGCTGAGGTCGGGTCCAGTTGGGTCGGGTCACAGAACCGGGGCGGCATCAGTAGGATAATATCTGGGGAAAGTAGTCAGGGCATTGATATATTGGCAGGCTAATAATTTGCTTTGCCAAAAATGCATCTCCCTCCAAACCTGAAGAAATAAAGAGCTAAGAGGGATTTGATCTTTTCTACATAATCACACTTGTTCTCTGAGCTACTGGTTTCATATCAACAGGACAATAGACAGGAGATGCAGATATTGGCAGGCTCAGAAATTAAAATGCATCCCCTCCCATATTAATAGACTGGGCAGTTCAGATCAAATCTTTGACATAATGGGCCTGTTTTCTCATGATGGTGTCTAAAGAAACAGTGGAGAACGTCTTCATGAGACACTGTAAAACATTGGACTCGTGTCTCAATAAAAGTGTCAAAACTGTATTTTTTCAATTAATCTGTGACATAAAACGCACCGTTTTAGGGCTTACATGTTTAGACAACATGATAATGTAACAATATCTTAAAAATCTTCCTCTTCGGTCATATTTCAGTCCGTTTTCTCATAAATATGCGAGAGTTCAGAGCGATGCGCGCTCCCGCGACAGGGCACGCAATTCTCGCCACAGGGGGCATAACACCGCCCCTGTGGCGGGAGCTCGAACTGCAGCCACGGCGCTTCTGATCGATTTGTCGGTAAAAATCATGTCAAGGTCGTAGCTTTGTGTTTGACCTCCTATCGCTCTTATTGAAATAATGCACATGTACATTCGGCACTATTACAAGTTTTATAGTAGTTTAATATAAAAATAATCGTCAGCTCGCCTGAACCGTCTCCACCTGCTTTCCTCCCTGCAGGGCGGAGATCAGCTGCTCCTCACCACATCGAAGCTTTTCTCCCACCGTCACATTTTATTGAAACCTCAGAAAAATCACAATCAGGCTATAAAAATATCTCAGCTCTCGCTTCTTCTTTTGCATCAGAAAAACAACTCGCGTTAGGTCGCATAGTAACAAAGCACACAGAGCCAGGGGGCGCTGCACCCCCCCCCCCACCACAGGGGCTGCACCCCCACCCCACAGGGGGCGCTGCACCCCCCCCCCACCACCAGGGGGCGCTGCACCCCCCCCCACCACCAGGGGGCGCTGCACCCCCCCCCCCCACCACCACACCAGGGGGCGCTGCACCCCCCCCACCACCACCAGGGGGCGCTGCACCCCCCCCCACCACCACCAGGGGGCGCTGCACCCCCCCCCCCCCCACCACCAGGGGGCGCTGCGCTCAGGTCCGATGGTTTCAGGTTTGGACGGGTCCATTCTGTCTCAGAACCGGCCCTCAGTACTCCCGGGCCTCTCTGAGCTCCGTCTGGAACGCCGGTTCGGCCGGGTTCTCCGGGCAGGTCAGCCCGTTGTTGGGCGGCCTGGCCGAGTGGAACCGGCTCCAGTCTCCTTTGCACAGGATCCAGGGCAGGACGTCCACCTGGTGATGCAGGTCCGGGGAGAACTCGGAACCGATCAGGTCCGGCGCTCCGGCGCCTTTGCCGCGTGTGATCAGCCTCATCTGGTCGTCATAGCAACAGTGCTGCGCCCCCAGCGTCGGGCTGTCGTAGGACAGCATGGAGCGGACGCAGAACCGGGCCGAAGGTTTGTAGATGTCCAGCCGTTCTTTGGGTCCGCTGGCGTCTCTCCAGCGGTACGTCCTGCGCTGCCTGCGGTCCGGGATGCTGATGGCGCCGTAGACGGCCTCGGACGGGTAGGAGCAGGGGCAGGAGGGCAGCTGGGTCAGCACCTGGTGGAGGTACTTCTGGAGGAAGTCGTTCCTGCAGCTCAGCCACTTTTCACAGCTGTCCACAGCTGAGAGGGAGAATCACAGTTAGCCTGGTCTGGGTTTCAGCCCGGAGGTCACATTTAGAGCCGGCCCAACGCATAAGCAAACTAAAGGCCCCAACATACTCAGGGGCACTTCAGTCGGCGGCCATGTCTGAGCATGGATAGATTTTTATGACCACATGAAACAGTGTTCACATCGAACCGGATTTCATGTTGATCAGGTTGGGAATAAGCTATACAAGTTCATATTGTTTCAAAGTTGACATCAACATCATAAAAGTCAACATAAAGTTGTCATGGGGACATGAGAGACACGTAATCGAAAAGACTTAACGCAACAGGCTTTCTTTATTGACATGGTGGTGAATTATGAGAACAGAAAACCAGACATCATCCCAGACGTCTTCACCCGCAGCGGAGCAGAGAGACGATCCGATAGCTTGAGTCTGACTGAACAACGACAAGGAAAGGATGATCGGCTCATTTTCGATTGGTGCACAAATAATTCACAATTGTGCTTTCGGAACATAATGAACATTCAGAGCTAATTGAATGGATCCCTGATTACAGCTAAAGCCTCCTGCTGTTCCTCTGCCTGCAGCAGGAAGCTGCGCTCCTGCGGTTCACTGTCTGCCGGATGAACCGACATGTCGCTGCCTTTCTCTGTCCCACACCGAGAGGTGAGTTAAAGCTTCTCAGATGGAGAAAAAATGGAGCTCGGCGCCCAAATAGTTAAGGTTGTGTGAAATAAAGGAATTTGTCAGGAGAGAATTTCAGGTAATAAGTATCTGGACACCTTCAGCATCTGTTTAAGGCCCCTCAGACCTTCAGGCCCCATAAGATTTTATTTTATTTTTATTTTTTTTCATTTTAACACAGACCATATGTGAGGATTTGAGTTATTTTGTGTGTTTATTTTCTAGGTTTTGTTTCCCTGTGGTGTCCGGTCTCTTCCCCCTTGCTGTGTCTTGGTCCCTAATTACTGTCCCTGTGTATTTAAGTCCTTTGTCTCTTGCTGGGTCCTTGTCTAATGTCATCGTTCTCTGTGCCAGGCTGTTCAGTCGTGGACCTTTTGCCTTCCGTTCTGCTCTGTGCTGCCTGTATGTTTGGATTTTGTTTTTGTGGATTCTTCATTTAAAATCATCATTTTTTCATCTCTACTTGGGTCGTTAGCTTTCTCTCTCACCACCAACACCACACCTCATCACACCATGAATCTAGAATTTTAACTTTGTTTGCTAATGCAATGCTGTTAAATTTGATGTAATAGTTTGAGCGTAGATGAATGAAAAGATGTGAAGTTGTTTAATTCAAACATGGAGAACAAGAGGCATGTATAAAAGTTGTGTGACTCAGAGAAGGCAGCTACAGATCTCTGCTTTAAACCCGTCTGAGGTTCACGAGTCAGACCTTCATCTCCTGACGTCTGTTTCTACGGCTGGTGTATCGCATCAATAAATCTGAAACTGGAGCGGAGGAGCTGGAAGGGAAGGATTCACCGTAAGGTTGAAAGGTTAAACAAAAAAAATACGTACTGGAGTCTGTGTTGTTGAACTGGTGGAGCGACGTCGCCTCGGTCTCTGTGCCCACAGCGCCTACGAGACGAAGACGGACAGAAACGTGATTGATGGTAACCGTGGTTCAGGCTGAAGCATCGCCTCTAATCAGGAGAAGATCTGAGGCTGCAGAGACAGATTTGGACCAGAACGCCCCAAACTGGTTTGTGTCTTACTGGAACAGCTCTCCAGGTCACATGTACGTGATTCTGTTGCTGTGCAGCCGTAGCCACAGGACCTGGTCCGTTTTTGAGATCCAGGTCCGCAGGTGGTGCTGCATGGGGCCCAGTCGCTCCACTCTTCATTCTCTGAAAACACACAGCAGATGGATGGGCGGTGAAAAGCTGAAGCAGAGGCCGGTCTTTTGAAGTTCACATCGTAAATTCCTTCCTCGGCTGGGGAACAATTAAGGCGAAAAGAGCCAGAGAGTTGGGCGATTCTCTGCTTGCTGTCTTTACTCCGTCTGTCCTGTAGGAGAATCTCTGCAGAATAAATCCCAGCTGCTTTCTGCTCCAGCTGCAGTTAATCTGCCGGTGAAGGACCGGCCGCTCTTTGCTTCATGGGACAACTCGCTGCCGTCTCGCCCGCCTGCCTTCATTTTCATTTCTTTATTTGTGTTTCAAGGATGAGTCCTTGAGGTGGATCAAGGGGAGAAGCGTCTGAAATGTCTCACCAAAGGCGTCTTTGGTCTCCCCGTCTTCGCTCCAGCCCGGCACAGCATCCGCTGGGTCATAGCCGTAGTCCTCAGGCCCGGTTCCTGCCAGCCGTCTCTCCCAGAGTAGTGGCCAGAACAGCTTCTTGCTCATCCACTCAGACGGCGACACGGACCAGTCGCTGCGCTGGTTCTCCTTGGCCAGGTCCATCTCCACCTCAGTCTGGGAGGCCTCCATCACCTCAATGGTCACCTGGAAGAAGAAGAATCCTGGATGTGCTAGCAGTACTAGATGCAAATCAGCTCCATTTATTCTAACAGTGCCACCAATAAGCTGTTTGAACAGTTGGGAAAACCCTTTAAGTGTTTCAGGTCAAAGGTCACCTGAACAAATAGGAAAAGGTGTTTTCAGATTTCATTCAATCTAATTCCCCTACTGGGACAGAACCAGCTGTTCCTCCAGGGACAAACAGCTGCTGAAGGTTACAGTTGTGCATCTCAACCAGACTGAAGTGTGGACTTTGATTAGGTCACTCCAATGCAACCATTCAGAATCAACCTTGGCCAGAAAAGATCAATATCTAAACTTTAAGGGAGGAAACGTATCCTGCTCACTTATTACACAAATGATTGTGCAAACAGTCTTCCAGGATACCTGAGTCTGCTCTTCTCTCTAGAACTCAGACGTCTCATTGCCCTGTAGAGGTAAATACATTTGTGAGTGGTGTGATATGAATTATCATTTAAAATCCAGGATGTTTGACCCTCAGGCGGTGGGGTCACAGGCCACCGTCGGTCCACAGGGACCAGATGAAGCTGGAGGCTCCTTCCTGGTTGCAGCAAAGATGTTTTTTCTTTGTAGACTGAAGATGTTTGGTGTCAGTGAGAACATAGTTTTTATTTCCCTAGGCAGTGATGAAGAGTGTTATCAGGCTCCAGCTAAGGTCCATCTGAAGACTCAAGCTCCATCCTTGGATCTCTGTTGGTCTCCACCCTGAATGCTGGCTGCACCATACCTCCGTGTTTTTCACACTGAAACCTCTGAGGTGCTGAAACCCCCTCAAGTCATCTGCGTCCTGCTGCTCGGCTTGTTTTTGGCCAGACAGAACAACAGACTTTTGTCTTCGCTAGGAACTCTGGGACCGGCGCTGCCTCCATGTTTTCAGCAGCTTCAACCGTCCAGAAAACCAGAACAGATCTGAACAGATCTATGTTGTATTTCAGATTTGTTTTACAGTTTACATACAGAAGAGGTCAGGATGGGACAGATTCCTCTGGCGGACATGTTGGTGTAATCTCAGAGTGAATGAGGGCCATGCAGGCGGCTGCAGGTTAGTTTACATGAAGATCAGATTCCACATGAATCAAAGAGGCTTGTTGTTCACTGCAGGAAGAGATGCACTGATATCGAGTCGGAGAACACCGAGTCACCTCCAGCTGATCAGAGTCAGGATCTAACACACCAGTCAGTCCTGCTGATCCTCTGACCTCCAGTAAACGCTGGGTGTCCAGCTCTGTCTGGAGCCGCCGGGCCTCTATGGCTCAGAACCCAGAACCTTTTCAAAGCAGAGAACAAGTAGATGTTCCTACCTGGATGTTGGGATTCTGGGAGCCCACATAAACATTGGCCAAATCAGGGAATTTCCTCAGATCCAGGACGAAGGCTCCAGGCTCCTCCCCCTCGGGTGCAGGTGATGGGTGGAGGTCCTTCTGCTGGGGCCAGCGCTGTGTGGAAGTGGAGGGAGATGGAAGAGGAAGCGTCTGCAGCAGGTTTTCCTGCTGAAGATGATCTGGTTGCTCCTCAGCTCTGATCTGCAAAATGGAGACAAAAGTTCAGCTGGACCGACGGCAGCGGCTGAAACAACAAAGGTTCTTCTGAACACATGGCGGGTTCAGCAGTTGTTGGAGGAACTTTCTCCACCAGTCCTGAAGGAACGGAAGTTCTGGATTCAGCAGTGACCCAGACCTTTGACAGGGCAGAAACTGGATCCACAATGTGCTGCAAGAGCCTGAACTGCTCCGGTTAGGGTTCTGGTCCTGCGATCCGGCGCCCGTCTCCCGGGTTGAGTTTCTGTATTTTTAGCTAAACGGTTAAAGCCAAGCAGCTCCAGGCATGTTGGGGGAGGGGGTTCATTTCCTCCAAGTGTCAGCTGGAGGCTTCGAGTTTCTGAGAAAAACTCTCCATTTCACTTCTCGCATGAAACGACGCAACTGGGTCAAAACGGTTTGGGGCCAAGTTCCAGATCAGAACCAGAGGCTCATCATTTTAGCGAACACAGAGCATCTTCCTGTGGGCCATCCAAGAATTGGAGAGGATAAAACTGTTAAATGTCTAAAACTGGAAGGAAACCATGAAATTATCAAGGATTTCAACCTGAGCTGGCAGTTAGCGGGGGTGTTCCCCAGGGTTCCATCCTCGGCCCCCTGAGAAGACCACCAAAATAAAATGGGTTTCTGTGTTTAAGAGCAGATGTCATTCAGACTTTGTGGGTCCAGCTTAGATAAACCTCCCCAGCTGGCCTGTACTCCTCACTGACTGTGGTGAGCTACCAGATAGTAGCCACAGCTACCCCAGAGCAGCCTGATGGAGGCCAGAGGGCCGTGCAATGGCGCCCCCTGTTGAACCACCACCAGCAGGCAAGGAGGGTCAAGTATCTTGCTCAATGGCAGACAGAGCGGGGATTGAACCGGCAACCTGGACATCCTGGATGGGTGACCTTTGATCTGAAGGACAATAAAGTGTTTCCACAGTCAGCACTAAGGGAGGACAGCGCCACCCTGAGGTGGATGATGGGAGTGTCTCACGCCTGGCCCAGATCAGCTGTTCTAGGGATTTTTTAGAAAATTGGAACAAAATCTGGAGAATTTAGAAACTGATTCAAAGAATGTGTGGAAATGATGAAAAATTTTTAATGTCATGCATCAATCTGTTGTTCTGATCATTTTATTGATTCCAGGTGAACCAAACATTTACAGATATAATCCATACATTCATGCTCTACCATGTTGCTGTGCCTTTACTCGTTTTTGGCTTTGGCAAATTTTGGCTATTAACATTTCTACTGGTTGTTTTTATTCACTAACTGGTAAATACTAGTTGTTGGTGTCCTTCACCTTCAGAAAGTGGGTCTGCAGGATGTGCGATGCCTCAGGGCGCCGCTCTGCAGGGGGCGCCAAAGCAATGGTGGACATATGGTCTATTAGGGGGGAACAAGTTTCCAACCTCAAGTGATGAATTTTTAATACATTTTTAAATGCATATTCTTAACATTTGTAATTGACTGAAAGCTGTTAAATGATGGGCAGAACCAGTGTTCAGTTGACTGGACCCATCTGACCCAGTAGCAGTGACTCCTTTTTTAGGTTTTGTTGGCTCTAGTGGCCTTTTTTGAACGTAGTTTGACAGAAAGGAGGTTATTGGGAGACATGCGGCAAATGTCACCAGGCTGGGAATCGAACCTGCGACCACCGGCACGAGGACTGGGGCCTCGATAGGTGGGTTGTGCTTCGCCCGCGGCCTCCACGGCACCCAGCAGTCAATCCTACTGAAAAGATTCGGAACCATCAGAACCAGAACCAGACGAACCCATTGGGTTTGATTTGGAGTTTTACAGCAGAATCTCTGAGGCTGCGGCTCGTTTATCATTTCACTTTTACTTTGAAGGGTCAGCTGCTAATATGTCATTAAAATAAAAGTTAAATCTGTATTTTAGAAGTCATGTCATATTTACACACATTTCAACCTGCAGGCTCCGCTTTGCATTCAGAACCGAAGATCAGCGGAAATCTGGAGTTTAGGGGGGAAATTGGGTTCGGACATTTGGACCCAGCGGTCATTCTGGATCTCAATGACCAGAAGGTTCTGCTGAGCTGCAGGTCCAAAGGAGACCTGTGGACCTGCAGCGGGGTTACCTGAGGACTGGACTCCGTGTTCCGGTCCAAACAGCTGGATTCTGCTGCCAGGACCAGCAGAAACACCCGCAGCGCGTCTCTCGGGTTCATACTTCCCAAAGTTCTGCTCCCCCGAACCGAACCTGGGCCCGGTCCTTCAGCGAGGTGTCCGTCCCATCGTGGAAAAGGCTCCACACGTGAACGTGATGCCCATTATCCTGCGGTACCGAAAGTCCCTCTGGATCCGAACTTTCTCATTTCAGCGGCAGAACCTTCAGAACCGGTTCGGGTGTTTAAACTGAGATCATCCGCGGGGTTCGGCTCAGTGTGTTTAAAACCAGATCCGCCCCACGCAGGACACAACCCACTCAGCACCAGCCCGAACCAAGAGATCACGTGGGTTTGTTTGTTTGACGTCATAGTTGAGAAGACAGGGTGGTCTTCCTCTTCCTCTTCCTCTTCCTCTTCCTCTTCAGATGATGATGATGATGGTATCAGAACCACAGTGACATCCGCTCAGCAGAACTTTTTATTTTAATGAATTGAAAATCATTTAATTTTTCTGTTTTCCTTCATATTCAGGTTGTTTCTCTTTATTTTGTTTTCCAAATATTCAGAAATAATTTGTGTTTACATAAATCTGCAGTTTATTTATTTATTTGGTTTTAATTTCTAAATAAATGTTTAGAAATTAAAACTGTTCAGGTTGTAAATTTTGGTTTTGTTTTCTGATTCCATACATTTCTTTTAAGCTTTTTTTTCAGGTTTTGTTAGTTCTGCTGCATTACGGGTCAGAACCGGGTCCAAAAAGGTTCTGATCCAGACCCGGTGTCGTCCTGGGGGCCCAGGGCCCTCCACGCGTCATCAGCCACTTCCTGTGGAGCGGGTGGGGTCAAAGGTGAAAGGGTTTCCAGATGTCGGGTCTGTTTCTGGTTCCGACTCACGTCGGGTTCTAATTCAGAACATGTGTCTCTGAGTCTGAGCAGAAACGGGTCAGAACTGGAGGTCTGATGACTGGAACAAGGTTCTGGTCGGGTATTGACACCGGTGTTCTGTCAGACAGTCACAGCTCAGACATGTGATTTTATTTCATCATCAACATAGAATCGTGACGTAGATCATCACACATTTGTCATCCTGACTAGTGAAGCAGGTTAGTGAGTTTCACACCGTGTGTTGTAGTAACTGCAGCTGCAGCCGCTTTAAACACACGTTGAAACCATGACAACGCGTCAATATCTATCTAGTTATCAAATTATGAACAATTTAATTATTTTCGTCATAACTTGTTGCGTATGCTGAACTGACAACTCCGCTGACGGTCGGACTTCTTAATGCGCATGCGCGGGCATGCGCACTCACTGCATGGATGCGATCTGACAGCGAATGAAGATCTGAAAGAACTTCAAACTACGTTACATCATAAAAACACAAAAATACCAAATGATGTAGAACTATGTGATGTAGAAGTCAGGCAGAGATCTACCAGAACCAGTCCGGGTCAGAGACCGTCGGAATGGCCAACAAACACCCTGGTGTACCTGCTGCTCACTTGCTAACGCCAGAGAAATAACACACTGTTCCTGGAAAAGCAGCATCAGTGGCCATGCTAACTAGCCTTAGCATTCTCTTAGGCTACCTGTGGATTTGGTACAGGTGTATCCTTCATTTTGTTTTGACAAAGCATCACAGAGAGTCGCCGTCTTTCCTGTGGACAGCCTCCTCCCTGTCAGTCTGGAGCAAACTAGGGAAGAATTGTACAAAATGCAGATAATTCCTCCCTGTGTCAGATAAACGTTTACCCAAATTATTCACACTGGCTGCAGAGTCAAAAATCTGAGCTTTCATGAAAAGGCAACATGTCGTTTCTAGGGACCAGAACCCATCCACCTGTTTGGGGCGGTTCTGGAGTCGGCCTCCAGAGGAAAAGAGTCGTCCTGTTAGACATTTCCATCCATTTTCTTTGCACCCTTGTCCCTTAGTGGGTCGGGAGGTGCAGCTAACGTTCCGGGTGAGGGGCGGGGTCACCTGGACGGGTCACCTGGACGGGTCACCAGTCTGTTGCAGGGCAACACAGAGACACACAGGACACACAACCATGCACACACACATAGGGAGAATTTGGAGAGGTCAATTAACCTGACAGTCATGTGTCTGGACTGTGGGAGGAAACCGGAGTACCTGGAGAAAACCCACCATGCACAGGGAGAACATGCAAACTCCATGCAGACAGACTGGGGCTGGGAATCGAACCCAGAACCTTCTTGCTGCAAGGCAACAGCTCTACCAACTGCACCACTGTTAGACACATCATTTTTAGTGAAATAAGGAGCAGAGCTCCAGCAATGGAAATGAAGGCAACATGCATAATGTGGAGTGAGTCAGGCCTGAAGCTTGTTATCCTGTGAAAAATGAACCCGCCGTGTCTTTGTTAAAGCTCCTGCTTCCTGTTTGCAGGTCATTAAATCCAACGAGGTTAAAAACAAAGTTCTGAGACACTTCCAGGTTTTATTTCTGGAGGTTTGACGGCCCAGGGCCGATTCCATCCTTTAGTTGTTTCCAATTACTGGCATGGCTGCCGGACACGACACGATGTTCAGGCTGCTCTAAATATTCAGCACACAACCCGACCCAAAGCGACCCACAAGCAGGAATATTTACTGATTTTATATATACAGTATATATCAGTGGAAACTCTGCAGTTTTGATTCTGGTGAGGGGCGGGGTCACCTGGACGGGTCACCTGGTAAGCAGCAGGTAAGCATCGTTTCCTCTGGATCAGAACCTGAATCAGAATCTCCCGATTCTGATTTTAATTTGGAATATTTACTGATTTTAATATATATATATATATATTAAAATCAGTAAATATTCCAAATATATATATTAAAATCAGTAAATATTCCTGATTTTATATATAAAATCAGGATATATATATATATATATATATATATATATATATATCCTGGAGGAAGAGGATATATATATATATATATACACAGTCCAGTCACATTAATGTGACCACCACGTACTTTCCACTTCAGAGTTAAATAACCAATCACAGAAGGCAGGTGGCAGCACAGTGCAGTTGAGCGTATATAAAGGGTGTGTGTGGGCTTCGGAAAACATTTCAATCGTTGGCGTAATGCAGAAACGAAGCGATTTATCCGACGTCCAAAAGGGCATGATCATTGGCTTTCGGGCCAAGGGTGGAAGCATTTCCGAAACGGCTGAGTTTGTGAACTGTTCGCGTGCCGCCGTGGTAAAAGTGTACCGTGCATGGCAAAATGGGACTGTCCAAAATCAACGACGTGGCAAATGTGGTGCACCACGGGCCATAGATGACAGAGGCGAACGACGGTTGCGGAGATGCGTTCGGGCAGATAGACGGGCTACCGTTGAGCAACTGACCACTAAAATGAACCAAGGGGCTACCACAAGTGTCTCCCAAACCACTATTCAGCGAACATTGCTGCGTCTGGGCCTCCGAAGCAGACGCCTGGTTCGTGCACCTATGCTGACTGGTGTTCATCGACGACGAAGGCTAGAATTTGCACGCCAGTACAGCAGCTGGACGTCCACTGAGTGGCGACAGGTAGCGTTTTCAGATGAATCGCGTTTTATGCTCCATCGGACAGATGGACGTTGGCGTATAAGGCGTGAAACCTCTGAAAGGAACCACCCTGCAACCATTGCAGGAACGGTCCAAGCTGGAGGCGGGAGCATTATGGTCTGGGGAATGTTTTCCTGGCATTCTCTGGGTTCACTGATTATTGTGGAAGGCACGATGGATCAATACAAGTACGCATCTGTCCTTGCGGACCATGTCCACCCCTACATGCGCATTGTTTTTCCTCAGGATGATGGCATCTTCCAGCAGGACAATGCGAGGTGCCATACAGCTGCCAGTGTACGTGCGTGGTTCGAAGAGCACCAGGATGAGTTTACCGTCCTCCCCTGGCCAGCAAACTCACCTGACTTAAACCCAATCGAGCATCTGTGGGACCATCTCGATCGAGTTGTTCGCGCCATGGATCCTCAACCGCGTAATCTAGCGCAGCTGGCCACGGCATTAGAGTCGGCATGGCTCAACATCCCAGAGAAGACCTTCAGGGACCTAAGTGACTCTCTTCCTGCACGTCTCGTAGCAGTTCGCTCTGCGAAAGGTGGTTATTCTGGCTTTTGACAGATGGTCACATTAATGTGACTGGACTGTGTATATATATATATATATATATATATATATATATATATATATATATATATATATATATATATATATATATATATATATCTTTTAAATGACTTAAGGTGAAAACGTGATGAACTGAACAGGAGTCAGTGGGTCATCCCGTCCTCAATGGTTCTGTCGTATGGTGAATTTCCCAGAGTTCTGCTGGGCCGCTGCCTGGGACGTTACTTTCACCAATATGTTTTTTTTTATTTTCTTCTATGTGTGACCAACTGTTGAGGACGGAGGTCATGGTGGTGGAGAAAAGGTCGTGCTGTCAGTCTGATTTTTAGTGTTCAGCATTGAGCATGCTGAGGTGAGGAATGTTGGCTCATTGCTGTGGCGTTAGCATGAAGGCAACCAAAATATTCTACCCTAACACGTCCAAAAACCAGAGGAGAGTTTAGCCTTAAAAGCAACCAACCCGATCCAGAGAGAATGTTAGGTTCTGTTTGGTTCTGGTCGTACCAAGTCAGCATTACTCGTTGCAGACTCTCCATGTCGGATGCTTATCTGAAGCCAGACTCCAGATTTTCCTAAACCTTACTGGTTACCAGTTTGAAGAAGTCCGTCCATCCAGACTAGAGTTTTGTTCCTCTGTATTTGCTGAGAGATGAAACATGTTTGCACTGCAGCTGAGTAATGATGTTCATTACCCAGCAGGGCGGGAAAGGGGGGGTGGGGGGTGGAGGCAAGTAGAGGTAACAAGACCTGGCCCCCCCCTCCAGCAGCAACTCCATCTCTGATTGAAGTCGACTCTAACGAGCTCCAGTGGTCGTCAGGCTGTCGCTCTGTGGGGGGAGCTGCCCCCCCCCCTCCCCTCCGCCAATGGTAGACTGGTGACCCCCCAGGTTCAGCAGCCATATAAGCGGGACATTGCAGGATCTGCGGTCCCGTCCAGTCCAGGTTGTTCTGCTGCTGGTCTATCAGTGGAAACTCTGCAGTTTTGATTCTGAGCAGCAGGTAAGCATCGTTTCCTCTGGATCAGAACCTGAATCAGAATCTCCCGATTCTGATTTTAATTTGGTTAGTTTGATTTTCTGAAAGCACCAAGTTCTGGTTCTGGATTTCTAACCTGGGTTCTGGTCCCTTAAGGTTCTGGTGAATGAATGTTCTGATCAGAAATCTGCAACAAAAATCAAATTTTAGTTTAATTTCATTTATTTTTTCTTCATTTTTCTGTAAAATTCTTGAAACTAAATCACCTTGGAAATGGACGCGGTGCGAGTGAAGGGGGTGCTGTTCCTCAGATCATCAAGATGAAGTAAAAGAAAAACGTTTGATGAATCATATCCACCGACCCGGGTCACAACCAGAAATTGTCTTACGGATAAAGAACTGGAGCAACTGGATCCACTGGGAATACTGGAAAGAATCTAATATGATCTGGCCAGATTAGCTCAGTTGTCTCAGGAGGTTTTCTTGTGTTCCAGGATGTCAGAGCTTTTTCCCGTCTCTCGTCTGTCCTTCCTGCTCATCTGGCTTCTGGTCCTTTCTTCCTCAGCTTTCCCTCAGCCTCGTCTTCCTCTCAGGTGAGCTCACCCTCAGGTTGAATCTTTTTAAAACTTGTTTATCCCGTTTCGTTGCTCTAGGGTTTCATCTCTGTGATTTCAGAAATCCTGAAGATCCGCAGGAAGTGAAGCGGGATGACTGGGATGTCCTGTTCCCATCCATCTCCCTCCATGACTGGAACATCCAGATGCTGTCGGCGCCGGGCCTCAGGGCGGCGGCGGACAGCAAGGCCGGTCTGGCGGGGGACGCCTGGCTGTTCGCACCGGAGCGTCCGGAGGCCAGGTAGCGAAGCCAGATTCCATCCACCCAGGTCCCTTAGTGGGTCGGGAGGAGCTGCTGCCTCTCCAGCTAACGTTCCGGGCGAGAGGCGGGGTCACCTGGACAGGTCACTTGGACACCTGGGCAGGTCACCAGTTTGTCGCAGGGCAACTCAGAGGCGCACAGGACAAACAACCATGCACACACACTCACACCTAGGGAGAATTTGGAGAGGCCAATTAACTAACAGTCATGTTTTTGGCCTGGGTTAGGGTCCCACCATGCACAGGGAGAACATGGAGACTCCATGCACAAAGACTGGGAATCGAACCCAGAACCATCTTGCTGCAAGGCAACAGCTCTACCAACTGCACCACTGTGCAGCCCAGATTCCAACCCAAACTGTTTAAAACTTCTAGATGAAGCTTTTCTATATATCGACCAGATCAGCTGCTTCTGGTCGCTTCTCTGCTGTCAAACTTCCAGAATATGAAATGAGGAAAATCGGCCCAACAACTTTTTCTAGTTCAATAAATACTGTATATGGAGCAGCAGGGGCGCCAGCATGAGAATCAGACCATTAATCATCCTCAGAAGAGGCGCTGAATGTTGACAGGACAACTGAACCCAGATGAATGAGTAAACTGAGCCGCTTTCTGTTGGTCCAACATTATTTTCACCTAAATCTCTGTTTGTCGAGTTTCAAAGTTTTGCGTTTAATTAAAAATTCAGTTTTAGTGGATTTTTTTCCACCTTCCCTGCCGGCATGCCTAGGTGGGCCCCATATGGGAAAGGAGGACAGACATATGGGCCCTACATGGGTTTGCCCAGTTAGGGCCCATGCAGGGCCCACATATGCTGTGGCCCTACATGGACAAACCCATATGGGGCCCATATGTCTGTCCTCCTTTCCCATATGGGGCCCACCTAGGCATGCTGGCAGGGTTCTTGTAGATCTGGGTTGTTTCTGTGCTGCCCCCTGGTGTTCAGGAAGCGCTTACCAGTTTCTGCCAGTCTGGGTTGGGTCCAAACAGAACCGTCTGCCGGACCGACCCAGCAGACAGAAAATAGACCCATGCTTGTTGCGTACTCTGGTCCAGAACCAGAGCGAGAATAGAAATGACTGATTTGTTTTTAGAAATCATTGTTTCCCGTTTGTCTGTTAGACGTTGGCAGAACCAGGTGAAAGTCTGAACTCTGGTTTGGACCTGGGACCAACTGACCTGCAGCCTTTAGCAGAACCCAGCAGAACCTGAGTGTCTGGTCTGATCTGGTCGGCTCACTGCAGAAAGACAGAAAATATTCTGCGTAAATCAGCTCCGTGTGGCAGACAGCCTGATTGTGAGGTTTTATTTTTAGTGCTTCAGCTGCACTTTTCATTTGATTCTTGGTTTAACCACCTGCCTTGGAAAACGTGAACGGAAAACGCTGTTAGTTTTAGACCCACTCCCTCCTCACCATGGAAAAGCCATGTCTCGTTTTCAGAGGGATCTCACCGGAACAGACTTCCTTTAAAATACTGCATAATATCCAGCCACTGAACTTCAGATGTCAATTTGGTAGCATAGCTTATTTTATAATGTTAAAACAGCAAGACAGGGCAGGTAACCATGGCAACTGGCTTTTTTTCTGCAGTCTGGTTGGGATCTCATGCGCCATGTTTACAAAGAAATAGTCCCTCTACATGTGACATCAGGTGGAGCGTCGCAGCTGTAATGCTCCACTTATGAAAGTAAATCTGTTTTGGCTCACACTGCTAGACGGGACAAAACGTCCAGGATGTCCCTAATTGTCCATGTCATCTCCAGCGTCTGGCCGGCGCAGTGGGCATCAGAAGGGGCCCGGATGGTGAAGAGGAACATGGTGGTAGCCGACGACGCCGCCTTCAGGGAGAAGAGCAAACTACTGACCTCCATGGAGAGACAGAAGTGGCTCAACTCCTACATGCAGAAGCTGCTGGTGGTGAACTCCTGATGTCACCTGAGGCCTGACCACAGGCCTGACCTGAGGCTTGACCTCAGGCCTGACCTGACCTCAGGCCTGACCTGACCTCAGGCCTGACCTGAGGCCTGACCACAGGCCTGACCTGAGGCTTGACCTCAGGCTTGACCTCAGGCCTGACCTGACCTCAGGCCTGACCTGAGGCCTGACCACAGGCCTGACCTGAGGCTTGACCTCAGGCCTGACCTGACCTCAGGCCTGACCTGAGGCTTGACCTCAGGCCTGACCTGACCTCAGGCCTGACCTGAGGCCTGACCTCAGGCCTGACCTGAGGCTTGACCTCAGGCCTGACCTGAGGCCTGACCTTGAGGCCTGACCACAGGCCTGACTTTAGGCCGTTTGTTGCGTGTTGTAGTCGATGCTCGTTGGTGTGGAGGAGGAGATGACGTCAATAAAGACAGCAAGTGTTCTGATGAAAGCTGGTCAGCAGCTCATGATAACCAGACTAACTTTATTTCTGCTCTACAGCCGTAGAAGTTCTTCTTCCCTGGCCGGATCCAAAGCTACAGCACCAGAACCAGGGTTCTCTGTGGATCCAGAGCCTGAAGTTCTGGCCACAGCCACCTGGGTGGAGAAAGATCATGATCTTCTATTCTCCATGTTTCTGCTGTGTGAATTTTGTAGCTCTAGTCTGACCCCTGGTGGTCGGCTTCTAGTATTAACACATTTAATCTTTTGCTAATTTTTCATTTAACGTCCAAAACTTTTCCAGAAGTTGATTAGGTTGAGTTAAATGAAGGTAGGTTTGGAGCGCAGACATTCAGTCCACAGGTTCTGGTTCCGACGCCATCAGGAAATAAAACCTCCATTTTTCAGACAAAGTAAAACATTCAGATATTCTAACATTCATTCCTCCCCAGACGAAATAGTTCAATATTTATTTCTGTTCACAACATTCAGAACCTCCGACCCACAACAATCCTGCAGAGCTGAACCTCCATCTACCAAACCTTTTCCTTCCACTCAGCTTTCCACAGTCATGCTGGAATGCAGAACCGGACCAGGACCGAATGTTTCTGGAGTAAAATTATGTTTTCTGGGTTTGACATTAGAATCACTTCAAAATGGATGCAGTTCAGTTCTCATGGTGATCGCCGTGTCAACAGAAGACCAGTTGCCGTATCGATACGTTGAGGTTTCCGACCAGCACAGGAACCGGTTTCGATCCGAACGCCATCATCACCAATAGCTCCTCCCCTACAGCGGGACGAAGATCCGCCGCCGCAGCCGCTGCATCAGCAGCCGCTTCCTGTTGGCCAGACGCCGCGCTGCTCTGTGCCGCAGCAGCAGCCGCTCCGCCTGCAGGAGGCGCTCTGACGCCGGGCGGGCTGCAGCGAGCCAATCAGGCGGCCCTCTGGCCCCAACCTGCAGCTGCGGACGCCACACCTGATGGAAGGAGGGAACGGAGAGGACAGGAGACCTGCAGGCCGGACCGTCCTCTGACCTCTGACCCCGGAGACTCTTGGTTTCCTGGAGAGGAGGAAAAGTTGTTCTCCATGATTTCAGTTAATAAAGGAATAAAGTATTCACACCCTGATAACAGAGAGTCTACATGACTGAAGATGACCTTTAACCTCAGCAGCATGAATGACCCTTTAAGCACCGGTCAGTTCCACCTGCAGCCACCAGGTGGGGCTCTGGTTGCTTTTTCACATTTTGATTATTAGGAGAAAATAAGATAAATCAAATCCTTCCGATTTCCTTCATTCATTCCAAACATGAATGTTGTATAGAATCAAGAACAAGGAAAGCTGAAGACAATTTTTGTACCACTGTAATCTTAACATGCTCAAAAAGACGGAAGAAACTCTCAATGTTTTCAGATGGACCTCATTAATAAATCCAATGAAAAATAAACAGGTTAATTAATTTTCCATTTGATCTGGGTTTACATATGTCCAGGTAAACACACCCATATGCACATTAGTGCTGCCTCTCACCCATATGTTGTTAAAATTACCTTTTAAATGTGGACTTGAACTCATTTAACTTGGTCCATAACTTCACCCCATGAATTAAAATACAAAAGCTCTTCTTGTTCATAAACTACAGATCCTACAGTTTATCCTCCTCCTCTTTCATAAACCTGCTCCCTATGGGCTCAGGGAGTAGTTTATTAGATGCCTTAGACATAATTTGAGTGATTTTAAATTCCACCAGGTCTTCAAATTGAACAATCATAGATTTTAAGAATAACATGTTCGTGTTCTCATAATAACCAACATTATTGGTTCTAATGTTTCTGTAGGAAAGTCAGTGGATGTAAAGAACTCTTGTTATTAATTTCCCAAACTTCTGAACAATATGTTAAATATGGCCAAATCAGAGTGTTAAACAGATTTTGAAGTGATTTATTATTCAGAATATGTCTGGCTTTAGCCAGGACTGATGTCCTTCTACTTAGTTTATTCTGTAAATGTTTAATATGAGATTTCAAACTGATTCTGTCATCTATTATCACATCGAGAAACCAAACATACAGTACAGACCAAAGGTTTGGACACCTTTTCATTCAAAGAGTTTTCTTCATTTTTTCATGACTATGAAAATTGTAGATTCACACTGAAGGCATCAAACTATGAATTAACACTTGTGAATTATGTACTTAAGAAAAATGTGTGAAACAGCTGATAATACGCCTTATATTCTAGGTTCTTCAAAGTATCCACCTTTTCTTTGATTATTGCTTCACACACTCTTGATGTTCTCTTGATGAGCTTCTAGAGGTCGTCACCTGAAAAGGTCTTCCAACAGAAGAAGTTCCCAGAGATGCTTGTTGGCCCTTTGCCTTCACTCTGTGGTCCAGCTCAGCCCAAACCATCTCGATTGGGTTCAGGTGACTGTGGAGGTCAGGTCATCTGGCCCATCACTCTCCTTGGTCAAGTAGCCCTTACACAGCCTGGAGGTGTGTTTGGGGTCATTGTCCTGTTGAAGAATAAATGATGGTCCAACTAAACGCAAACTGGATGGAATAGCATGACGCTGCAAGATGCTGTGGTAGCCATGATGGTTCAGCCTTTAATTTTGACTAAATCCCCAACAGTGTCCCAGCAAAGCTCCCCACACATCACACCTCCTCCTCCATGCTTCCCGGTGGGAACCAGGCATGTAGAGTCCATCGTTCACCTTAGTGACACGGTGGTTGGAACCAAAGACTCAGGTTTGGACTCATCAGACCAAAGCACAGATTTTCATGGTCTAATGTCCATTCCTGTGTTCTTCAGCCAAACTGGTCTCTTCTGCTCGTTGCCTGTCCTTAGCAGTGGTTTCCTAGCAGCTATTTTACCATGAAGGCCTGATTCACACAGTCTCCTCTTAACAGTTGTTGCAGAGATGTGTCTGCTGCTAGAACTATGTGTGGCATTGACCTGGTCTCTAATCTGAGCTGCTGTTAAACTGCAATTTCTGAGGCTGGTGACTGATGAATTTATCCTCCGCAGCAGAGGCTGAAGACTCTTGGTCTTCCTTTCCTCATGTCAGCCAGTTTCTTTGTAGCACTTGATGGTTTTGGCGACTGCACTTGGGGACACTTCAAGTTTTCCCAATTCTTCGGACTGACTGACTTCATTTCTTAAAGTAATGATGGCCACTCGTTTTCTTTACTTAGCTGCTTTTTGTCTTGCCATAAACAAATTCTAACACTCTATTCAGTAGGACCATCAGCTGTGTGTCCACCTGACTTCTGCACAACACAATGATGGTCCCAAACCCATTTATAAGGCAGGAAATCCCACTTATTAACCTGACGGGGCACAACCTGTGAGGTGAAAACCATTCAGGTGACGACCTCTTGAAACTCATCAAGAGAATGCAGAGTGTGTGCAAAGCAGTAATCACAGCAAGGTTGATACTTTGAAGAAACTAGAAAATAAAGACATGTTTTCAGTCGTTTTAAACTTTTTTGTTTAGTACATATTTCCACATGTGTTAATTAATCGTTTTGATGCCTTCAGTGTGAATCTACAATGTCTATAGTCATGAAATAAAAGGAAACTCATTGAATGAGCAGGTGTGTCCAAACTTTTGGTCTGTACTGTAAACCCCTTCTGCAGGTTTAACCTGACCCTTGACCAGGCTGCACAGTTCAGCCCCTTAATGGGAGCATTTAAAGCAACAGGCAGTAAAGAGTGGCAGGACAGACTAGGACATATTGTCCATGTCTGTCCATGTCCTCAGTGCTGAGCTGCGGACTTGAATCTTCTGAGGGTCAGCTGCTTCCTGCCTGCTTCCTGCTGTCTGGAAGGTTCTAGTGCTCCCCAGTCTTTTCTGGGAGGATCTGGTTGTGTTGGTTTATTATGAGGCGAGTACCAGACTTGAAAACTGGGTGTTGACACTTTAACGCCGTGTACCTGTGCGATGGGCAACCTCATCAGCAACTGCTCCAGCTGGGCCAGCCCCTGGTTGCCATGGTGACACATCCCCAGTCCCCAGGAGGACGTGGTGGCGTGGGGACTGACGTGACGGCGGTCTGCCACGCTGTCCTACAGAGACACAAGCCTGATGGAGTTGAGCAGCAGAACCCAGGTTCTGGTACCGGTACCGAGTGGAACCAACCCACCATCCAGGTCCAGAAGATGTCCTCAACCCGTCTCCAACTCAGGTATGCCTCCAGAACGTCACAGAGCTGCTGGACGCACATGCTGTCCTGCAACAGACAGAAGGAGGAGACTGGAGTCCAACTTCCTGTCTGCTTCTCACCCAGAACCAGAACTGGCTCAGACTCAGGAGGAACCAGAGGCCCACAAGACAGAAGGCGCAACAATCACCACAGACACCAACCATCCGACCCACATCAGTTCAGGTACCAACGGTTCTGAGGAGGCAACCAGAAAGCAGCGTTCTGGCTCCTAACCCGTTCTAAGTGTTCCAGCCAGAACCGCTGGGCGGCGCCGTTCCGACCACTAGGAGGAAACCAGGTGCCTCCGGGGGAAGGAGGCACCCCCACAGAACTGGTGCCAGTCCAGTTTCAGTCTCTACTCCTGGATCTTGACCCAAACCATGGAGGAGACTCTGGGACAGAACCAGAGGGACTTCTATGGTTCCCAAGCACCAGAACCAGAAGAAGGTCCAAACACACAGCTTTGACACAGGAACAATTGTTGATTCAATAATCACTCTGCTGACGTTAGCATCCACACTTTAATGTTCGCCATTAACAGATAACAAACTGCGCTCCAACACTCTTCACACAACCGAATGAAAACAAAACATCTCACACATGCGCAGTATGCTACTTACAACTTAACAATCTCCCCTCTTTCTTTAAAGAACACATAACAGGCTAGTTAAATTGCCATTTCCCTTCATTTAGGGCTCTCAGCAGTCTAAGGACAAACGCCCCCACTTTTGTTAAGCAGTTAGCAAGTTGGTCTTTGGTAGGTGTCCATATGATTTCCTGAATTGTCCCAGAACCCATAAGTTCTTTGATGCTGCTAATCTCAAGCCGAAGTCTCTTTTCAGTTACAGTTTTTGTAGATTTGACAGCATCAAGGAGAGAACGGTTGTCCGATACACAGGAAATGGGTAGGATGTTGATCGTGCCATCAGCAACCATGAGCTCTGAATAGAGTGTAGTAAGAAATACAGCACTAACAATCCCATATACTCGTGCTAAAGTCTCTCCAGCTAACGTGCTTTGTACCACTCTCCTAATCCGCCTGGATTGCCAGCATATGGGTGAAAATTTTCCATCTTCTGCCATCAGCATGACAAAATGTCCTCCTTGTGTCCCTCCATCGGAGAGGTTTCCCATTGAGGAATCGCTGAACACCACTAGCTTGTGATATTTGATGTCTCCTAAGCATTGGAATCTGAGGGTAACTTCCTCAGATTTAAGTTTTCTGATCAGTTTGTTTGCACAGTGTAATGTTTGAATTGTAGCATGTTTTGTGTTTGACGGATATGTCACACATGATGTCAGGTCTGCTCTGTCTTGCTATCCACAGAATCTGTCCAATCTTGGATTTTAACATGTCCATTTCTGTGTCTGTTGATGGAGCCTCTCGCTGTGGTGCTCTGATGGGATCCATAGGAATGGGCTGTAGGTTTTTAATGTATGCACGCTATTGTACTCCAATTTCATTCTGCAGAGAATGAACCTCCATTCCAATGTAGTTGAAGCTGTTATGTTCTTCTAGTCCAACTTGAAAAGCAGTTTTCAGTTGGGGGATAATAGCTGAAGAAAACATGTCTGAACCACCCAAAACAAAATCATCTACATGGCATGCAAGAACTCCTGTCACCTTACAGAAATCATCTTGCCAGTAGAAGACAGCTGGATCAACTTTTGACACAGTTCCTCCAGCTTCTGCATGGTTTCTTTCACCTTGTACCTGAACAAAGAAGCATCTGCCAAGCCGTAGACACATTTATTTAACTTCCATACGATCCCTTCGCTCTCGGCCTCTTGAGGTGGACGATGATGCACATCCCATGTTAAATCTTTACCTTGCAAAAAAGCTGCTTTGATGTCCATAGAATTCAGCTTCCATTTATTTTGGCATATAACAGCTATGACCATCTTTAGTGATTCAGAGGAACAAGTGGGTGAATCCTGAGGAAGTTCTTGAATGTTAATTTCTTCAAAGCCTCTTGCAACCAGTCTAGCTTTGGGTACTATGTCTACTTGTGTTTTCTTGAGTGTACACACCCACCTCGTTGATATGCATTTCTCACCTTCATCCTTTTTCTCCACAAATACATTGTTTCTTTTCCAGTTCTCAAGTTCAGCTTGTTTAGCTTGTGAGAAAATATCCTCGTTCACTACTAATATTTCATCTCTGTTGTCAGTATTGGTCTTGACATTTTCAACCACTTTGAGGCTGCTTAATTGTCCCATATCAACTGACACTGTGGATCCAGCAATTTCCTCTGGCTCAGTATATTCTAAGTTGTATCAGTTTTTGTTTTTTCCACTGGCTTTTCCTGCCTGGCTTGTTATTTTTCCAGCATATTTTTGACCCTTTTCTTTGTCTGTGTATTTAATTCCTTGTCCACCTTTTAGTTTTATTCCTTCACTTACAGTTGTGTGTGTCAGTGGGAGACCATCCGATTCAGGTTGTACTGGATCACAGGAGGATTCACCGTTTTCCGTAACATCAAGTGATTCGTTGCTTGTTTGTTCCCTCTCCTCCTGATGTTTGCTTTCAAAGTCATGTTCTTCATCAAGTACCGCCGCTGGTTTCCTTGAAAGGTGGTCATTCATTTTACATGGATTTTCGTTTTCACCCTCTTTTAGTTTCTCGTGTCTCATTCATTTTTCTTATCTTAGACTGGTGGACTCTGACATACGTTCCGCCATGCCTGATGAATATTACTACACCATCTTGGCCAATAACCACACCTGGCCCTTTCCACTCTCGACAGTCTGTAAGTTTATAATAGACTTTGTCTCCTGTTTTATATTTGTCATCTGTGGGTCGCAGCCGTTTTCGGAGGGCTCTTCGGATCCTCTCAGAACATTCAGCCTCAGCGAAGGCTTTTCTCATGCCATGCAGTGTTGCAGTGTGATGACCCATCCATGTATTGACATCAGTTTCCAATGCTGGAGATCTATCAATCAGAACTGAAGACAGGTTTGGGTTTTGACCAAAAACAAGTTGATAATGGAGGTGAATTTAACAATGAAGAAATAAGAGACATGGCTGAACATTTTAACATTGAGGTTAAAACCACTGCTGGATACAGTCCATGGAGCAACGGCCTACTGTAAAGACACAATCAGATTCTCACTGAAATGCTACTCAAGGTAAAGAGAGACAACAAATGTGACTGGAAAATGGCTCTGGACTGGGCTTTGATGGCAAAAAACAGCATGCACAATGTACATGGCTACAGTCCCTGTCAGTGAATAATCTGTGTGGTGGGCCATGAACACTTATCCAGCATTGAATAAAGTGCTTCACTATCTCTTTGGGTCTCTTTGTGGTGATAATGCTCCCTGCACTGAATCTTGTAAAATGGTCGATAGCATGTAGATACCACAGTCCTGGCTCAAGTTCATGTAGCTCCACAGCTAGTTTCATTATACGTTGAAGCCCTGGGTAAACCCACTGCAGGTTTAGGTTTTGCTCTACTGTACCAAATGCATATTTCACAGTTTTTTAATATTTCCTTCAGGATTGTAATGGTTTCATCATCAGTGTTGCCTGAGCAAGACAAGAGCTTTTGTAGTCTGTCAACTGAGGCATGTCCAAATCGTTTATGTAGCTTTAGCAGGACTGTTTTTTTCTTTTGTCATGTTTTCTGTCACAATGAGAATTTCATCTTAATAATAATCAATCCAATTTGTACCGCACTTTTCGTTAACAAAAATCTCAAAGTGCTACACAGTGCAAATAAAATCAGAGATAAAATCAACATCATAAAAATCATGTGGAGGCAGAATAGGCTTGCTTAAGTAAAAAAGTCTTCAAGCCTCTTTTAAAATCAATCAGTGGTTGTGGAGCTTCTCAAATAATCTGGGAGAGAGTTCCAGAGACGGGGGGGCAGCGACAGCGAAAGCCCTGATCTCCCATGGACCTTAATCTGGAGTGAGGAAGGTGAAGGAAGTTGCAGTCTTGTGATCGTAGAGATCTGGTGGATGAATGTGGAGTCAGAAGGTCCTTCAGATAATCCGGTGAGGTTCCGTTTAAACACTGAATCCAGCTCGTTTAAAAGAAGCTCATTCCTGTGTCGCTGTGATTTCCAGCGCACTTTCTCTTGCTCTTCCCGTTAGCGACAGAGTCACCGCTACCTGCTTCTTTTTGTCCAAGTCGGTAACAAGTCTCCATATTTCAACTTCATTTTTCCAATCCTCGTAAGACGTCCTCTCGTCGAACGGTGGGGGAACTTTGTAATTTCCAGCAGCGGCCATCCTCAGCTACCAATGATGACTCAATAATCACTCTGCTGACGTCAGTATCCACACTTTAATGTTCGCCATTAACAGATAACAAACGGCGCTCCAACGCTCTTCACTCAACCGAATGAAAACAAAACAACATCTCACTCATGCGCAGTATGCTACTTACAACTTAACACAATATCTGCTTTTAGTTTATCACCAGGCTGAAATTACACTTTAGATCAGCGGAGCTCAAGTCCAGTCCTGGATATTTCCCATCATGCAGCTTCCAGATGCTTCCCTGCTCCAGCAACCTGAATCCAATGAATGACTTGGTACCAGGCCTGTTCAGAGCTGAGCCCAGTCTGCTGGAGTAAGGATGCATCTAAAAGTTGTGGGACAGTGGATCTTGAGGACTGGACTTGGGCATCTCTGGTTCAAGATGCTTTACACAAACCTCTGTCAGCGCCGCAAAGCTTTGGCCAGCAGGGGGAGCCACGGAGCAAACCGTGCTGGTACTGGTGGAAAGTACCTGAGGAAGAAATAGTGAAGTTATAGTTCACCTGTTGTTCAAAACTATGTATTGATTTTCTGACTAATAATCAGCTGCCTCTCCATCATGGTGCTGTTCTGTCAGAGAGCCTCACGCTGTCAGGATAGCATCCAGGCAGTGATTAGGATGCCCGCGCATTAAGAAGTCCGACCATTGGAAGAGTGGTCAGTTCAGCATACGCAACGAGTTATGACGAAAATAATTAAATTGTTTATACTATGATATAATATAACTAGATAGATATACATGCATTGTCTTGGTTTCAAAGTGTATTTAAAGCAGCTGCAGTCACTACAACACAAGCCTGTAAAACTCATTAACCTGCTTAACCGCCAAGTCAGGATCCATATAACTGTTGATAAAGTGTATGATGAGCTACATCATGATTCTATGTTGCTGATTAAATAAAATCATATGGTAATAACACATATGCATGTCTGAGCTCAGCATTTGACTATCTGACAACGTGCTGATCTGACAGAACAGTGGCAGCAGTTCCCTGACGGCCCAACAGGAGGCGCCGCTGCATTTTGCTAGTGCGAGCCCTTTAGCATTCTCCATGAAGGAGAGTCTGGTTCCTCGCACACGGACCCGTCTGGTCCTGTTCCTGCTGACGGTTCTGGTCCAGCTTATGGTCTTCATAACATCAGATCCATAACCAGGATTTTAGTTCAGAAACATGGACCTACAGAGCAGAACCTCCAGGTTCTGGTCAGGTTCTGCTCTGTAGGTCCACTGCAGCATAAATGGTCCGGCTCCCCACCGGTTCTCATGCCGTTCACACACCTGTCCACTAGGCAGCACATTGGGCCAATCTTCAAAATGGCTGTCAGTCCAGTTCTGTAAAAGTTGGTTGAAACGCCTTAAACTTTTGGCCGAAGTTATTATTACTTCCTGTCCAGAGGCGAATGATTGGTGCTTGAACACATCATGTGGACACTAAGGACTAATGGACACAGCACCACCTGAAGCAGTCACCCAATAACTTCCACTGTGTCCTCTTAGTGTGCGGGTCTTAAATGATGTTATCAAACTACTACACACAGGGGGACAGTGTCCCCCAGAGGACACAAAGAGGGACATGTGTCTCCTTAGCCTTACGTCATGCAGCGCTAGCGTCCGTCCTCCCACGGTGGACAGCAACGTCCGTCCCTGGTGTCTCAGACGTCCCATCAGCCACTGCAGTGTCCTCAGCGTTACGCTGTCTGGCCCCGCGGGTTCTAAGGTTCTGGTTCTGGTCATTGTCGGGCCGGTGGCTAGCAGTGTGCGGTCCAGCTCGGCAACCTGACCCGCCAGCAGCTTCTCCAGAACCCCATGGGCCAGCAGCCAGCCCAGCGCCAGCAGCGGGTCAGAACCGGACCCACCGGACCGGCCCGGTGTCCAGTTGTCATGGTAACCGCTCTGCCAAAGGCCCGCTGCCACCAGCTCCCTGCTCCCTGGAGGGAAACAGAACCGGGTCAGGGCCGGTGTTCTGAGTATTGCTGCTACCTCGTCAGATTTTCCAACGCATTTTAAATACAGAGCCGTTTGTAAGAATAAAACCTTATCAGAGGGAAACCGGTTTTTATTGGAATTAAATTAAAGAAAAATCACTGCAACTCTTTTTGTGTACATTGTATGTCAGACTTTATTAATGCAGTGCATCCGCAATGTGTCCACCGAACTAAATGACAGGATATGATTCATGTACACTAATATTACACATCTCACATAGCAAGGTTTAGTAATAGTGTTATTAAACTCAAATATTTTAAAGTATAGGGACAAAAAACTCCACAAAACATATTTTGTCCTGATTATCAAATAATTGTTTACAGTAAACTAAACCCTTTATAAATGTATTTACAAGCTGCTGTCATGTAAACTAAAACCATTAAGTCATACAGCAGCTTAATAAAAGCCAGGAATAAAATAAATTAAAGTTGACCGTAATCTGCGGTGAAACGAAACGTCCACGTGTAGGACTGAGTCAGCAGGATGTGCGCATGCGCATTACTTACTACCAGGCAGGACGGGGTTAAGGGTAGCCCTGATGGTCAGAACACCGGTCCAAATGGACTTCCAGTTACATCCAAGACCTGACCCAGTTCTGACCCGGTTCTGATCTTGCAATAGGGATGAAGAGCAGACTGACCTCCCGTTGGCTGGCAGATTGTCTCAGAGGAAATGACCCCTGACCTCTGAAGGATGTTGGAGAGCAGTAGCCAGAACGAATCCTGCAGGAAAACAAGCAGCAGGTCCAGTTATCAGAACCAGTCAAAGCCCATTGATATGAAGAGAGCAGTCAGCGTAATAGCCCAGTGTTACTAATATTATTATAGTAGTTTTATTATTATATATTATTATTATTATAGTTCTTCTCCTTGGGCTGCCACCTTATCGTGGTGGAGGGTTTGTGTGTCCCAATGATCCTAGGAGCTATGCTGTCTGGGGCTTTATGCCCCTGGTCGGGTCACCCAAGGCAGACAGGTCCTAGGTGAGGAACCAGACAAAGCGCAGCCTGAAGACCCTTTATGATGGACACAAACTTTGAATCTGGCGTTCCCTCGCCCGGACGCGAATCACCGGTGCCCCACTCTGGAGCCAGGCCTGCAGGTGGGGCACGATGGCGAGCGCCTGGTGGCCGGGCTTTTAACCACGGAGCCGGCCGGGCTCAGCCCGAAGAGGAGACGTGGTTCCCCTTCCAATGGGCTCACCACCTGTCGGAGGGGCCAAAGGGGTCGGGTGCTGTGTGTTACGGGCGGCGGCCGAGGGACCCTGGCGGTCTGGGGGACCCTGGAGGTCTGATCCTCGGCTGCAGAAGCTCTTGGGACGTGGAACGTCTCCTCTCTGGTGGGGAAGGAACCGGAGCTGGTGTGCGAGGCTGAGAGGTTTCGGCTAGAAATAGTCGGCCTCACCTCGACGAATGGCTCTGGTTCCGGAACCGTCTCCTTGAGACGGGCTGGACGTACTTCCACTCTGGAGTTGCCCACGGCGAGAGGCGCCGGGCAGGAGTGGCCATACTTGTTGCCCCCCATCTTGGCGCCTGTATGTTGGGGTTTACCCCGGTGAACGAGAGGGTAGCCTCCCTCCGCCTACGGGTGGGGGGACGGGTTCTGACTGTTGTCTGTGCTTACGGGCCGAACATCAGTTCAGATTACCCCCCTTCTTGGAGTCCTTAGAGGGGGGCCTGGAGATGCCCCTCCTGGGGACTCCCTTGTTCTACTGGGGGACTTCAACGCTCACTTGGGCAATGAGACCTGGAGGGGCGTGGTTGGGAGGAACGGCCCCCCGATCTGAACTCGAGTGGTGTTCTGTTGTTGGACTTCTGTGCTCGTCACGGTTTGTCCATCACGAACACCATGTTCAAGAATAAGGGTGTCCATACGTGCAGTTGGCACCGGGACATCCTAGGCCGCAGTTTGATGATCGATTTTGTCGTCGTTTCATCGGATCTGCGGCCGTATGTCTTGGACACTCAGGTGAAGAGAGGGGCGGAGCTGTCCACTGACCACTACCTGGTGGTGAGTTGGCTCCGGTGGTGGGGGAGGAAGCCGGTCAGACCTGGCAGCCCAAACGTGTAGTGAGGGTCTACTGGGAACGTCTGGCGGAGTCCCCTGTGAGACGGAGCTTTCAACTCCCACTCCGGCAGAACTTCGAACACGTTCCGGGGGAGGTGGGGGACATTGAGTCTGAGTGGACCATGTTCCATGCCTCCATCGCCAAGGCGGCTTATCGGAGCTCTGGCCGCAAGGTAGTCAGTGCCTATCACGGTGGCAACCCTCGACCCGTTGGTGGACACCTTCGGTGAGGGATGCTGTCAAGCTGAAGAAGGAGTCCTATGGGGCCTTTTTGGCCTGTGGGACTCCAGAAGCAGCTGATGGGTACCGACGAGCGAAGCGGCATGCGGGTCGGGTGGCTGAGGCCAAAACTCGGGCGTAGGAGGAGTTTGGAGAGGCCATGGAGAAAGACTTCCGCACGGCTTCGAGGCGATTCTGGTCCACCATCCGGCGTCTCAGGAGGGGGAAGCAGTGCAGCACCAACACTGTTTACAGTGGGGATGGTGGCTGCTGACCTCGACTCGGGATGTTGTGGGTCGGTGGGCGGAATACTTTGAAGACCTCCTCAATCCCACCAACATGCCTTCTGTTGAAGAAGCTGAGCCTGTGGACTCTGGGTTGGGCTCTCCAATCTCTGGGGACGAGGTCACCGAGGGGTCAAAAACTACTCGGTGGCCTCAGGGCCCTGGGGGTGGATGAGATCCGCCCGGAGTTCCATAAGGCTCTGGATGTTGTAGGGTTGTGTTGGCTCACACGACTCTGCAATATCGCATGGACATCGGGGGCAGTTCCTCTGGATTGGCAGACCGGGGTGGTGGTCCCCCTATTTAAAAAGGGGGACCGGAGGGTGTGCTCCAATTACAGAGGGGTCACACTCTTAAGCCTCCCTGGTAAGGTCTATTCAGGGAGAGGAGGTTCCGTCGGATAGTCGAACCTCAGATTCAGGAAGAGCAGTGTGGTTTTCGTCCTGGTCGTGGAACACTGGACCAGCTCTACACCCTCAGCAGGTCCTGGAGGGTTCTGGGAGTTCGCCCAACCAGTCTACATGTGTTTTGTGTACTTGGAGAAGGTGTTTGATTGTGTCCCCAGGGGGGATCTGTTTTGGTGACCTTAGGATTCATCTCTGCTTTTTGTGGATGATGTCGTCCTGTTGGCTTCATCAGATCGTGATCTGCGGCTCTCGCTGGAGCGGTTCGTGGCCGAGTTTGAAGCGGCCGGGATGAGACTCAGTGCCTCCAAATCCGAGGCCATGGTCTTGAGCCGGAAAAGGGTAGAGTGCCTTCTCCGGGTCAGGGGGGGTCGTCCTTCCTCAAGTGGAGGAGTTTAAGTATCTGGGGATCTTGTTCACCAATGAGGGAAAAAGGGAGCGGGAGATGGACAGGCGGATTGGGGCAGCGTCTGCCGTGTAGCGAGAACGAGATCAAGGATACAAGCGGCCGAAATGTGTTTCCTCCTCAGGGTGGCCGGGCTCTTAGAGAGAGAAACTCAGTCATCAGGAGGGACTCAGAGTAGAGCTGCTGCTCCTCCACGTCCAGAGAAGACAGTTGAGACATCTGGTCTGGATGGACGCCTCCCTGTCAGGTCCAACCCCGGATGGATGGATGGATGGACAGGGAGGGAGGGAGGAAGGAAGGAAGGAAGGAAGGAAGGAAGGAAGGAAGGAAGGAAGGAAGGAAGGAAGGAAGGTAGGAGGAAGGAAGGAAGTTTTTCTAAACCAGTTTTGAACATTTTTATTAAGTATGAAGGAAATGTGAAGCAGATGCACATGAAGAGCTGCTGCTGTTCCTCAGGCTCAGAACCAGGTCAGAACTGGGCCCGTTTGTTCTGCATTGACGAGACAAAAGGGGGCAGAGTTTGCAACTTCAAATTAAAAGTGGCTGAAGAATAACGTGACAAACTAAAGCCTGAGCTTAATGAATTATCAGTAATTGTAACCTGACGCTCCAATCAGGTTTTCTGCAGCCGATTCCGATCACACATGAGGGCCGATCATTGCTGATCTTCCTGGATTGGCCGTTCATTTTTCAGTTTAGAAATAAATGCTACTATGTGATTTGGCAAAATGGAAAAATTATCCAGTAATAAATTCACATAATTTAAACATAAAACATGCAAAATACTTTCAGGCAAAATACAGCAACTAATCAGTCAAAAGGACTGAAAAACCTGCAATGAGTAAAATAATATTTAACAGCAAGGCTATAAATTATACAGGAGTAAAATAAATCTCACACACCGATAACAAATAATGTCAAGAAAAAAAGTTAAGTCAAATGCATCAAAATAAACAATCATGAGTTACTGAATCAACACTTCCTGACAGCATGACTAGCTGATTAATGATTGGTTGTTTCTAACCGAGCTGAGTAATTCGGCAGAACCCAGAGGAGGCAGAGGAGATGGATTATTTATCAGATTATCTATCTTATGTTAGGACAGCAAAAGTTTTAAAACATGTAAAACATTTTGTTTCTTTTAGTTCCCTGCTGCAGCTCTAAGCAGAGGTTTGGTTCGGTTCGGTGTGAGACTCACTGCTGGGTGGAGGCTGTGAAATATTACCGCCAGTAGAACCAGAACCAGCTGGAGCAGAACCAGAACCAGCGTCTGACCTGCCAGCTTGAAGACTGGAGTTATTTTTAGGTTTATTTGCTTTCTGACAGTGATGCTGATCCGGGTGAGTGTTGGTAGCTGTGATATCTGCTCCAGACGTCTTTTTTCTCCTGCATTGAGCCTCGATACTCGTTTTTCCAAAGCAACACACAAACGTTCCCATTCAGTCTGAGCGTTAACGTTTCTCACCGCATCGTTAGGGTTTGTTGCTGCGCGGTAGTGCAGTGTGAAGGAAAGAGGAGACCAGCTGCAGGCCGAGAAGTGAGATGCAGCTAATCGGTTTTGGTCATCGGCCATCACCAATCATACACTTTTTCACAGAAACCTGCTGATTTTTTTTTCCAAAATTTCTTTCTCACCGTTTATTCAATGCCACATCCTGTTTTTATTTGTTCTTTAATTATGTAAAGCACCTTGAAATGCCTTGCTGCTGAAATGTGCTATACAAATAAAATTTGATTGCTTGATTATAATCTGCATGTTTATAATCGGCCGATCGATCGACACACCTCTAGAATGATCAATGTCATGAAAATTGAGTGTTACTAATAATGATTTCCAGGCATATTGTAAATTCAGACTGCAGTGATGTGAAAATCATTTCCCAGATGAAAGCTGAATTAATCAACATTTATTCCTTCGTGTTTCATCTATTGAAACATGTAAACCAACCACCGTCGATCCTGGAATAATTTAATCAGATCTAATAATGAATATTATTAATATTTATGCCACCAACATTTTTCCCACCACGATGAGCTAAAATCACCATTATGGGTTAATTATGTAACATTGATCAGGCTGATAACCGACAGTTCCTGCTTTTACAGTATTATATCAATAACATTACATTATTTAACTTCAATTATAAAAACATTATTTTATCATTTTTACCCTGATGAGGTCAAACTCGTCCTCTTGACCTTTGTTTGCCCCATGACTTCTTTCTCACAACCCGCTTTCCTGTCAGTGAAATGAACAGCTGCTTGACCTCTGACCTGAGCTCATAACTAGTTTGCAACATTGGAGGGATGATGACAATAAATGTGACGCAGCAGCAAATCAGAAAACCTACCAATGCTCTTTCAGTCGATATGAATCGTCTTCTCCTGAGACGATTCAGCTGGCCGGAGGAAAGACATCCACTGACCTAAAGAAGCCATTACAGCCACCAACATGGCCGCTAGCTCACTCACCTGGTCCGGTTCCATCGGTGAGCGCTGGCGTTTTGTCCTTGAAACACTTCCTGTTTGGTGTATCAAGTCTTTTCAAGTCCAAAGTCTTATTTCATGATGTCTAAAGTTACTAAATTAGCGAGTCAAGTCTGAGTCGGTTCCAAGTTACATGACTCAAGTCGTGATAAACTCTTTGATAAAACTGCAGAGATTAATTAGATTCTGTGCTCAGGAATCCTTCTAGAGCCGGAAACTTGTTTAATCTGACAAGGATCTAGAAACGATGCAGATGAAGGAAGTTAGACTTTGAAATTAAATTAATTCTCTGAAATTTTAACTTAAAGTCATATCTAAACTGTTTCCTGTTTTGCATTAATTGCTTGCCATACTACGTCCTGTAAATATTGGCCCTTTAGGGCTTCCATAGTTTTTGGCTTCAAGTTATTTACAATGTTTATCTTTTACTGTCTTCATGGCGCTGCAATAAACACGAGCCTATATTATTAGCAGGAAGTAGCCGAACCGAGCGGAAACACAGACCAACCCGTGTTGAGCTCACCTCGGATGTTCCTCCGAACTTGGCCCGTCGGAAGGCGTCCGGCGTGGGGACGGGATCCACCCCGAGCCCCGCCAGCAGCCGGCAGAGAGCTGCGACCACCCGGCTCACCTCCACACGCCCAGCCGCCTTGCTGCGCTGCATTTCGGCCTCGGACTCCACGGAAACACGGCGCCGGCCGGACCGAACCACAGACACTACCGGCTCTGCAGAGCATCAGAACCGTTTGGCTTCTTCTTCTTCTTTTGGTTTTATGGCGGTTGGCAAACAATTTATAGGTGCATCACCGCCACCTACTGGTATGGAGTTTGGATCAGGACCCAACTTAAAAAAAACAAAAACTAAATCCTCTCTATCAGTTTAGATTCCTTAAGAAAGTTTATTAAATAACGTAAGTATTCAGATGAAGATGAATATCCCAAAATATCTGGTATTTTTAACTGTAATTTATTCTTTAGAAGTCTATATTCTAATCTCTTCCTCTCCTCAGTACTTTGTACAAAACAATAAAACATGTTCTACTGTCTCTTCTTGAAAACAAAAATCACAATTACCTGTTGGATGTTTCCCCATTTTAAATAGTGAAACTGTTTAAACCTGTATGCCCAAAACGTAACCTGGATATAATGTTTTCTTCTTTCCTACTTCTTCCTGTTCCCCTCATTGCACCAACTTTCCTTTGAAACTATAAAGCCATTTATCTACCAGTTTTCTTCTTCCCACTTCTTCTGCCATCTTTCCTTAACCTTTTGTTTTATAATAGATTTTATTTCCTCTTTACTAAATGGAATCAGAATCTCAATGTAACTGTTCTCTGAAGCTTGTTTTGCAAATTTATCTGCCAACTCATTTCCTTTTATTCCTATATGAGATGGAGCCCATGTAAAATTGACAATTAATCCCATGGCCTGAATTCTATAAAGTATTAACTGAATCTCCAATAGATGGTCCGGTCTACTATTAGGCTGATTATTTTTAATTGAATATAACGATGAACTTGAATCAGAAGAAATTAAACTTCTTAAAGGACGAACCTCTTCAATCCAACCTAAAGCCAAAATAATTCCCATCATTTCCCCTGTAAACACTGAGACACCATCAGAAATTCTCTTACATTTTTTAATATTAAATTCTGGAACGATAAATGACACCCCATTGTTGCTACTTACATTTTTTGATGCATCTGTATACAGCTGAACATAACCAACATATTTATTTTCTATATATGACTGCACTGAGTATGATTCTGAAAATTTTCCTTTTTTCCTCTTCTCCAACAATTATAAGTCCACAGTGATTTCATGAAAAAGAGATGGATGCACCAGTGATAGAGGAACTATTTGACTCGTATTTATAGTTGATAAATCAAAATCTTTCACACCACTTTCTATTTCCCACCCAAAGGATTTTAAAGTCTTTTTCCCCTTTTCCCAAATAGGTTTTAAAATTTCTTGACATGGATGGTTTTCATAATGACCCTTTAAATAACTCCAATAAGATAATCTTAACTGTAATCTTCTAAGGTAAAGTGGTAATTCCCCCATTTCAACTAACAAAGCTGAGCTTGGAGTTGTTCTGATGGCTCCTGTACACAACCTCAAGGCTTGATACTGAATCATATCTCATTTTTTAAGAAGTGTTTCAGATGCTGATCCAAAGGCCAGGCTACCATAATCTAATACTGATCTAATTAAACCCGTATATATTGTTTTCAACGCTTTCCTCTCAGCGCCGCACTCTCTCCCCACCAAACACCTCATAACATTTAATACTCTCTTACATTTATCCACTACTTTTTGAATATGAATACTCCAAGTGAGTTTTTCATCCATCCACAAACCCAAAAACTTAAACTCCTTTACTCTTTCTAAATCATGTTTATAGATACAATTTTAGATCATTAGATACTTTCTTCCTAGTGAAAAATAAAGTCTTTGTTTTATCTATTGAAATTTTAAAACCCCAGTTATATGACCATTCTTCTATACTATATATTGCTTCTTGTAATTTCTTAACTATAAATTTCAAGTTTGTACCTCTCTTCCAAATTGCTCCATCATCAGCAAATAATGAACAACCCATTCCATTCTCTAACTTATCAAACATATCATTAATCATAATAGAGAAAAACAAAGGACTCACAATACTTCCTTGAGGTGTCCCATTTTCAACAAAATATTTTTCTGACAATTGTTGACCTATTCTTACTTGTATAGATCTATTATGTAAAATATCTTTTATCCAGTTAAACATTGATCCTCTAACCCCCATTTTCCTTAATTTAATTAAAAACCCTTCTTTCCACATCATATAATTTCTCTAGTCAAAGAATACAGCCACCACACTCTCCTTATTAACTTGCCCTTTTCTGATTTCATGTTCTAAGCTCAAGATAGGATCCATAGTACTTCTACCTTTCCTAAACCCACTTTGAAATTTTGACAAACGCCCCTTCTTCTCCACAAAATAACTCAATCTTCCATTTATCATTCTTTCCATTGTTTTACATATATTTGATGTTAACACAATAGGCCTATAACTTGTAGGATGTGACTTCTCTTTCCTTGGCTTTAAAATTGGAACATAATTGCTTACTTCCATGCCACAGGTAAATAACCCCCTTCCCATATCTTATTAAAGAAATCTAATAATATCTTTTTAGATGAAATACTTTTTAGATGAAAGTTTTTTAATCATAATAATAGAAATATTGTCTTTTCCAGGAGAAGAATTTTTTTTTTCCTTAAAGCATTGTTTAATTCAAATAATGAGAAGGAATTATTCAATAAATCATTATATTCTGTATCTACTTCTAACAAATTAATATTTTCCCTAATTATAGAATTTCTTTTCCTTATCCATCCATTCATCCATTTTCTTCCTCTTATCCGGATCGGGTCGCGGGGGCAGCAGCTTCAGAAGGGAGGCCCAGACTTCCCTCCCCAGCCACGTCTTCCAGCTCCTCTGGGGGAACCCCAAGGCGTCCCAGGCCAGCCGAGAGACATAGTCCCTCCAGGTGTCCTAGGTCTCCCCTCCTCCCGGTGGGACCTGAACTCCTCACCAGGGAGGCGTCCAGGAGGCATCCTGACCAGATGCCCGAGCCTCAACTGGCTCCTCTTGACGTGGAGGAACAGCGGCTCTACTTTGAGTCCCTCCCGGATGACCGAGCTTCTCACCCTATCTCTAAGGGAGAGCCCGGCCACCCTGCGGAGGAAACCCATTTCGGCCGCTTGTATCCGTGATCTCGTTCTTTCGGTCATGACCCAAAGCTCATGACCATAGATGAGGGTGGGAACGTAGATCGACCGGTAAATCGAGAGCTTCGCCTTTTGACTCAGCTTCTCTTCACCACACGGACCGGTACAGCGCCGCTTCACGGCAGACGCCGCCCCAATCCGCCTGTCGATCTCCCGCTCCCTTCTTCCCTCATTCGTGAACAAGATCCCCAGATACTTAAACTCCTCCACTTGAGGAAGGACGACCCCACTGACCCGGAGAAGGCACTCTACCCTTTTCCGGCTCAAGACCATGGCCTCGGATTTGGAGGCACTGAGCCTTCACACTCGGCCGCGAACCGTTTCAGCGAGAGCCGCAGATCACGATCTGATGAAGCCATCAGGACCACATCATCCGCAAAAAGCAGAGATGAGATCCTAAGGCCACCAAAACGGATCCCCTCAACACCTCAGCTGCGCCTAGAAATTCTGTCCATGAAAGTAATGAACAGAATCGGTGACAAAGGGCAGCCTTGGCGGAGTCCAACTCTCACCGGAAACGAGCCCGACTTACTGCCGGCAATGCGGACCAGACTCTGACACCGGTCATACAGGGACCTGACAGCCCGTATCAAAGGGCCGGGTACCCCATACTCCCGGAGAACCCCCCACAGGGCCCCCGAGGGACACGGTCGAACGCCTTCTCCAAGTCCACAAAACACATGTAGACTGGTTGGGCGAACTCCCAGAACCCTCCAGGACCTGCTGAGGGTGTAGAGCTGGTCCAGTTTCCATGACCATGACGAAAACCACACTGCTCTTCCTGAATCCGAGGTTCGACTATCCGACGGACCCTCCTCTCCAGGACCCCTGAATAGACCTTACCAGGGAGGCTTAAGAGTGTGACCCCTCTGTAATTGGAGCTCACCCTCCGGTCCCCCTTTTTAAACAGGGGACCACCACCCCGGTCTGCCAATCCAGAGGAACTGCCCCCGATGTCCATGCGATATTGCAGAGTCGCGTGAGCCAAACAACCCTACAACATCCAGAGCCTTAAGGAACTCCGGGCGGATCTCATCCACCCCGGGGCCCTGCCACCGAGTAGTTCTTGACCCCTCGGCGACCTCGTCCCCAGAGATTGGAGAGCCCAACCCAGAGTCTACAGGCTCAGCTTCCTCAACAGAAGGCATGTTGGTGGGATTGAGGAGGTCTTCGAAGTATTCCGCCCACCGACCCACAACATCCCGAGTCGAGGTCAGCAGCACACCATCCCCACTATAAACAGTGTTGGTGCTGCACTGCTTCCCCCTCCTGAGACGCCGGATGGTGGACCAGAATCGCCTCGAAGCCGTACGGAAGTCTTTCTCCATGGCCTCTCCAAACTCCTCCCACGCCCGAGTTTTGGCCTCAGCGACCCGAGAGCCGCATGCCGCTTCGCCCGCCGGTACCATCAGCTGCTTCTGGAGTCCCACAGGCCAAAAAGACCCCATAGGACTCCTTCTTCAGCTTGACAGCATCCCTCACCGAAGGTGTCCACCAACGGGTTCGGGGGTTGCCGCCACGACAGGCACCAACGACCTTGCGGCCACAGCTCCGATAAGCCGCCTCAGCCATGGAGGCATGGAACATGATCCACTCAGACTCGATGTCCCCCACCTCCCCCGGAACGTGTTCAAAGTTCTGCCGGAGGTGGCAGTTGAAGCTCCGTCTCACAGGGGACTCCGCCAGACATTCCCAGCAGACCCTCACTACACGTTTGGGCCTGCCAGGTCTGACACAGCAGATCCTCAGCATAAATATAGACAAGATCACTATCGCCTATTGTTCTTCAGGCTGGGTAAGTCGGACATTCATGGTTTAGAGGTGATTTCTGTTGGCAAATGTTCGAATGTGCCTAGGCCTGATACATGGTGGCTAACACAATTAGCATGGCTAACACGATTAGCGTGGCTAACACGGTTAGCGTGGCTAACACGATTAGCGTAGCTAACACGGTTAGCGTGGCTAACACGATTACAGTTTAGTAAAAAGCCTTTTCAGGTGAAATAAAATCTTTAATGTATGTCAGATACGGTACACATTGCATATTGATCTGTTCAGCTAACGTAAGGCTGTAACAGACAGGATTCAAGGTGTAGAAGTTGTATTGGTGCTGCCGTTATGCTGTACTTGGCTAAAAGGTTTTCATAATGGATGTGTTTATTGTTGACTTTATTTTTTTTATTCACTAAACACAAAGAAAGCAAAGCAATAATACTTACACCAGCAGACAATCTTTTGTTCTTATTGATCCTACGACGGTTGAGCTGCTAATGCGTCGTGAACAAGCTTTGATCCAAGCAAGGCTTTCCGTTTTAGATTTTGGAATTCTGTGAATTTTAGTTCCACAAACACGATCAGGATACCTGACATCACCTGTACAGAGTCTGACCCTAAAACTTTCTGTCGGTCTGCTAGTCCACAATGTACATTAGCATGAGTTTGTGATATGGTAACCCACTGATAGCTGCGCTGTGACGTAAAATTGGCATTAGCCAATGAAATGCGGGCCCTGTGGTAAGGTCCATTATGTTTCCCAGGGAACATTGCTGCCTCCTTGGTCAAATGCTTTAATGTGTTCAGGATTTCCACACACAAATAAGTCAAACTTACTGACACATTCCAGCCAATCCTTTCGTACTTTAGCCAACATGTGGTCTGTCAGGATCAGAAATGTGTTTTAAGATCTTCCAGCTGTCCTGGATGGAGAGGAGCCTCACAGCATCGACCCGCATCTTTATCTAGGCAGACAAGTTGTTTTCCCCTCTAGGAATCACCATGGCAACGTGAAGCCAAGCCGCACCATGAATCATTCGGTTCATCCTGAGGAAGGTGAATGTTGGGAGGTATAATGACCTTAATCAGGTCAGGGACTGAGAGCATTCATCAAAAAAGCTCAACATCATGAAGGCACCAAAGCGCCAAATGCATCTGATTTCCACCAGCAGAGGGCGCAGTCCTGCAGAGTGGCCTGATGAGTCCAAGTCCACCTCACTGCAGCAAACAGGAAGGGGCGGGACGAACCGCTTCAGTCTCAGACCTTATTTGGAAATGGGACCATTGCACTCCGGAAGTGAAGGGGGCGCTGTTTCCTATACTTCCGTTTTTATTTTCTTTTGAAATCTGGTATATTTTCACCTTTAGGAAGGAGTCATAAAGATGGTTCCGCCCGGTTCCTTCCAGGTTCTGCAGGGGGAACTGGCTCAGTTTGTCAGGAAGTCCAATTTCTCAGCCCACACGGTTCCGTTCTGAGCTGCAGCACGGGCCTTTAGATCCACTGCTGGTTCTGGTGGTAATGGACTCCAGACCAGTGATGACCTGATGGTCGCCCAGTACCACCTGGAATCATGATTAACATGATGCACACTAATGCAACATGTTGTGTTTTAGTAGGACACGAAGCCAGTCCAGAACCAGTCTGGACTGGTGGTAACTGGGTGATCCAGCCCAGTAAAGCAGCAGAACCCCCACGGCGCCGCAGGAACTGGCTCACAGATAAAGAATTCATCATGGCAGCTTGTCTCTCTCTCTGGCCTCATTCTCAGCGCTCCAATTAATCAGCCTGAAATAGACGGACAGACCTACATCCCCACAGACCATCTAACACGCAGGGGGCAGCAGAGAGTCGGTTCGGTTCTGGTCGCAGAGCTTAAAGCATGAAATGAAACGTGAGGCCAGATCTTCATGGAGTCACTAGTTTTCCTCTGCGTCGTAAAAACAGTCATTATTGCGGGTTTGGTGAGTTTCTGACATGTTTCTTACCAAGCTACAGTTTAACCGATGGTGCCTGATAATGTTCAATGTGTGAAACGTTTCAACACCTTAACAGCTGATGGTTCGGGTTCTAGTTAGCGAACATGGTGTCTCCAGGAGTCCAAATACTCTTTCAAAGATCTTCCTATCATCGCAGGTTTATGAGTCCTTGACATCTCTGGCTGTGTTGCCATGGTTTCACCTGTTTCTCCTCCAGGATGGCTGGCGCTTTTTGTCTTCTCTCCAGTATTGAGAGTAAATATGCTAGTAGACTTTTACATTACCAGCTAAAAAATCAAAACAAAACACAATTTAGGAATATTACTAATTCTAAAGTTCTTTGACTTTCTGTTGTGGAAAATTTTAAAGCATTTCAAGAAACGTTTAGCAAAATTATATTGAAATGCTTTGCTGTTGGGACTAATACAAATTTGAAAGATGAGGTGTAAATTACAACACAGATTGTGAGCCAAATTTCTGCTGCAGCTAACCATTAGTGCTGAAGTTAGCAATTAGCTTGAGGACTTGGAAGATTTTTATCAAAATTTTAATAACCTAATTTTTTATAATTGATCACAAATTAAAACAAGAAAAGAATTACATGGTTACTGTTCTAAAGCTAATGCATAGATAGCCTTACTTTTAGAGCAACCAATGCTGCAAGTACACGTTCCAAATACAACTAAACCAAACATTTAGTTACTGGGTTTCTCTTAAAATATGACGAAGTGAAAGAAACAATCAGGCAGAAGGAAGTTCATTCTTTATTTGAACATTAATGCGTTCCAACTAATTCTGGAAAAATGGCACACAGAAAAAAAAACGATTTTCACATAATTCTTATTTGTCTCCCCTTGAAAATGCATCCAAGGTCTGGACTGTTCATCACCACAAAGCTTCAACAGTGATCAGCAAAGTTGTACAAAAACATTCGGCAGAATGTGATTGGCCGTTTGTCCGAAGTCTGTCACAGTGAAACTAGATGTCTTACCACAGTTTAGTGATTCATCTGACTGGAGCGCTCTAAGGTTCACACAGATTACATGAAGAAATTAAAAGCAAGCTATTGGGCCAGTGAATCCCACATGTCTGAGACCTTGTAGAGGATCACACAAAGTGTTCTGTAAAGGAACTTTTAAAACATTTAGTCCTGATTCATAAATAACAGTTTGCTTCAGCGATCCATAAGGATCCGGCTTTTAGGAAATCCAAGACTTTCAAGTTTGTAATTGGGATTAGTTGCAACTGCTTATTGATCAGTGACATCCAGGATTACACTTTGTTATAACAATAAGATTTTGGGGTAAAAATCAGACATATTTGGACTAATTTTACTGATCAAGTGAGAAATATTGATTGTGTTTGATGACTGTGTACTGGCATCTCAGCTGCTTTAAACGTGAAACTCTTCTTCTAAGGTGTAATAGTATATGTGCCATGGAGCGTGAACCCCAGGTTCAGGGTCAGCAAATGGCAATTAATGAAGAATGCTTTTTTCCTTTCTTTTTGGACGTTAAGATGCTAAAATCATTGGCAGAGAGCTTTAATTAGTGGCCTGAAGCAGCGCGATCCGACCCACAAGAACCGGAGCTTTCTGGAAACTCCAGTTTTTGTTGAGCTTACTCCCAGCAGTTCCACTTCCATACAACTAAAGGATGTTTATCTGCCTTTAGAAGACTCCACCAGCTGTTGACAAGTGGATAAATTGTGAGCCACATGGCTTTCCGTACATCCCACAGGCTGCATGGTGCATCTGTAGTTTACTTGCAGCTCCAAAACATCCCGTACTGTCAGCTAGATGCAAACAGGCACATACTTACAGACCAAACATCGTCATATTTCAGAACCGGCAAGTAAAACATATAAATAAATGAAAGCAGATGATTAATTTAAACACCATGTATGGAAGTTGTATGGAGGCGGTCACAGCACTATCTGGTTATCGCTCAATGATCGGATAGTTTTCTTGACGATAGGGGTCTTTGAATGAATTTGCAGCTAATATTTAACCTTCTTCACTGCAAAGATCTGCTCTGCAGATAAGGTAAGGAGCGCTGTGGAAGTAAACAGGAAGGGAGGACGGATGTCTGGAACCCTGGATTTAAGAAGAACGAATGAAACTAAAGCTGAAGGAAGAGGACGCAACACCAGCTGAGCTAGACCTCGGCCAATGGATGGAGCAGCGACTCAATGGCTAAGGTCAGGTGTTGTTTGTTAGCATAAAGTTTTCTCATCATGTGACTGATCTGGCAGCACAAAACATCTGCTGAAGTCTACAGATCGTGTTCAATAGGATGAAGGTTAGAGGTCACCAGCAACTGCTTTCTTCAGTTGCTGATAACCAACATAATCATATCGTTCCATGATAATTAGCTGCATTTGTAGCTTGTTATTTTCTGTGTGTGAGCTAATTGAAGAAGAGAATCACTGACAGCCACTGCTATCATGCTATTTCTGCTTCCCTTCCAACCCACACATATGTAGCATTAGCCATCAGTGACTCTTTAGAGCCACGCTTCTTGCTGTTGAGAGGAAACTAACCGGCAACGGACTGGACACATTTCTGCAGAGCGACAGGCTGCAGCTAAAGCTCGTTATGTGGAGAAAGTGGGACTTGCACAATCACTGCATGGTCACTCATGACGGTTGTTGGGGAGAATGGAGTACTGGAGGAAGAATGCTGGTCAGAACTGGAGCAGCCCTTACGTCATTGAGCAGCTTTTAAACCCTCCATAGCGTGCCGGATTTTTAAGTCTCTTGACTCCTACCTGGATGAATCACCAGAGATTCTGCTAAACACCAAAACGCCATTAGTCTCTTTTTCTCTTCAAGCTTTTTACATTCAATCACAGAAAATTGAGAGTTTTGTTTCCATTTGCTGTCAAAACAGGAACTACATCAATTATACCCTGAGCAGCAACTCACCAGACACCACCACCAGAACCTTCATAAGTCATATTTCAGTTTCAGTTTCACTGCTGGAGGACTTCCTGATTTCTGTCCAATCAGAACCCAGAGAGCAAAGACACGCCCACTAATTGGTTCTGTAGAAACTGAACCTGTTTGTTCATGTTTGGACCACAGATGGTTCTTATTCTCACTGTTTTAAATTGACTGAAAGGTATTACCATGGCAACCAGTGACCCAGCAATTTCTGTGGTTCATCAATTTCTTCTTTGGAATACGGGTCCCAAAGCTTTGACCTCAGCCGCCTGACCCAAAGTGTCAGCTGAAGGAAACAGAACTACCGCCAGGTCATCCCAGAAGCTTCCTGATTTATCCCATTGTCCTGCTGGAGAACCAACCTCTGACTGACCCGATGCGTCCAGTCCAGTCTGCTGGTCCAGTTCAGCACTGCAGTGACTCCCAGTTGGACCTTCAATCGGAGGGTCCAGCTGAGGCGACACATCTATCAACGATGATGGTGATGCTGGACTTTCTCTGGTTCTGCTCAGTTCTGACCATGTTTAAGAACCAATCTTGTTTACAGCAGACTAGGGTTAGCCTAGCGACCAGCCGCTCTCACTCATGAACTTTGAACCTCCAGCACTGTATGTGAAAGGTTCGTCTGGGTGTATGTATATATGGGAGCCTCTGTGAATCAGAGACAAGCTCGATGCATTTGGAAACTGGGTCTGGACTAATGTGACTCATGACGGAAGCAGCTGAGTTTAATTTGGTATTATTATTAATAAAATGCCTAACTTGCAGAAGGGTTATGTAACAAAAGCTGTGAAAACATGGAAACGGACCGGACTGAGCCACATCCAGAACGGTTTCTATCAGAATCCGGCTGCATTCTGCTAAATATGGCTGCAGATACACAGCAGGAAGCGGTTTGCTCCATGACAACATTCATTATCTGATTCTAGAAGAAGAAACATCCTCTGCGCACATTCATTACAGCTATATATATGTATTTTTTATCTATATCTCAAAGATCAAAATATATTATTGAAACACTATTAAATACTGTAAAGTGGAATATGATTATAAAAGACATAGTCAACATGAGAAGCAGAGTAATGAGTATCGGTATCGCCCCGGAAGTTGTTTGGGTTTCCATTCATTCACCAGAACTGAGCCCAAACAACCTTTAAGAAAAGAAGTGAAGATAAATGTTCTCACCCTGTTGTCCCAGAACCGGGCCAGAACCGAGTCCACTATCTATACACGAGAATCTGTGGGCTAGTCTAAGGAAAAGCAACAACTCGAATGCAGCTTGTACAAGGCTGGAGAAGGCAACCGTAGCAACAGCAACAAGATAAGCTGGTACTTTCTACCTGCCAGGAATCACCCTGACGATGATGAGGATGGAGACGAAGACGATGAAGAGGAAGGGGAGAGTCGGTGTCCGTCCCCTCGTCCGGTTTCTGGGAGTCGTGGCGGGTCCTTCTCCTTCCTGCTTCCGGTGCAGACAGACCTCTGGGCTGGTTTGAACTGCCAGGTCACCTTCTTGGTGGACTGCTGCTCTGAAGACGTCTCTGTCTTCACTGCTGGAGACTCGGGCCGAGCTTCTGTCTCCGCCGCACCGCCGGGGAGTTTTCCGGACCTCCCGCAGCCGTGCCTGTCTGGCTCTGTGAACAGCTCTTCCAGAACCTCGGGCTCGGCTGCTTCTCCGAACATGTCCCAGTCTGACCCGACAGGGGCTCTCCGGGACCGGCCGGCGGACCTGGAGGAGCGACTGGGATCGGAGTCAGACAGGTCCGAGTCCCAGTCGCTGTCCCCAGCCACTGAGCCGCATCCCAGAACCGATACATCAACTGGACCAGAACCAGAACTCTCAGAATCCGAGTCCCTGGAAGGATTCAGAGAAAAGAACCAAAGAAGCTTTTCACATGGCTGGATGGATGGCTGGATGGATGGCTGGATGGATGGATGGATGGATGGATGATGGATGGTTGGATGGATGGATGGATGGATGGATGGATGGATGGATGATGGATGGATGATTGGATGATTGGATGGATGAATTAAAGGATGGATGGATGATGGATGGATGGATGGATGGATGGATGGATGGATGGATGGATGGATGGATGGATGATGGATGGATGGTTGGATGATTGGATGGATGAATTAAAGGATGGATGGATGGTTGGATGGATGGATGGATGATGGATGGATGAATTAAAGGATGGATGGATGGCTGGATGGATGGATGGATGGATGGATGGATGGATGGATGATGGATGGATGGTTGGATGGATGGATGGATGGATGGATGGATGGATGATGGATGGATGGTTGGATGATGGATGGATGAATTAAGGATGGATGGATGGATGATGGATGAATTGGATGGATGGATGGATTGGATGGATGGATGGATGATGGATGGATGGTTGGATGATTGAATGGATGAATTAAAGGATGGATGGATGGATGATTGGATGGATGAATTAAAGGATGGATGGATGGATGGATGGTTAATGGATGGATGCCTCTCTACCTACTTGCCACCATACGGTGCAGTTCCGGCGGGGCCCAGCAGGAGGCATGCTGGAGCAGCCAGGTAGACGAAGCTGTCGGTGCAGAGGAAGTCTCCCTCCTCTGGTTTCTGTGGAGCGATGGCGGCCACCTTGGGGTCTGTGGTGGGTCCCTCAGCTTCGGTGCTTCCTCCTTGTATCGGGATGTTGTGCTGCTTTGCATCATGGGTAGAAATCTCTTTAAGTCTGGCAGCTTCACCTTTGGGCAGAGGTCTTGCAGACACTGCCAGGTAGACGAAGCTGTCTGATTGGACGAAGGGATCCACGTCCCCGCAGTCCAGGCCTGAGCTTCTCAGTGGCTTCTGGTACGGATCTAGAAGGTGTTTGATTTGTTGCTTGGAAGGAGAAAGAGGAAGGGGCAGGTCCATGCCCATCACGGTTACTTTCTTCCTGGGCGGCGCTTCCTGCCTCTGGGGGGCAGTGAACGAGGGCTTTATGTCAGGTTGATCGTCATCCTGGTCCACGCCGGCATCTCCACACCCTGAGTCGTCTCCGCCGCCGTGTCCGTCCACGTCTTCATAGGATGGTGTGTTGAGCAGCGAAGGGTAACACCACTGGAGCTCGGAGCTCTCCTCCCTTCCCCACTCCTTCAAGCCTCCATCATCCATATCTTTCTCTAGTGAAGTGTTGCTGCTGCCCAGTTCAGAGTCGCTGATTGGCTGGTCGCTGTCAGAGCCGCCATCCTCCTGGCTCTGATTGGATAAGGAGAGAAAGACGCCACTGGAGTCAGACTCCAATGTCAGGTTGGAGTCCGGAGAACTGTCCTCCTTATTGGAGCTGGAGAGAAAACACAAAGCAGTCGATGAGTCCACTGGGCTGTCAGAACAGTACCAACCTACTGCCCAAGGCCATGCTTTCACCTTGATGATGTCATGCTCAGGTAGACAGCTGATCAGCGGCAGCTTGTGGAGGGAGTGGCTGGGACATGTGACTGGCAGGACGCTTATCAGGAGGCTAGTGGCCACCAAGCCCATTTTTCAGGCAGTCTTTCCCCAACCACTGCAGATTCAATCACTTTCCTATGTGTCTCTCAGTTTGTCTGCTCCTGACACCTGTTCTCAGAGGCATGGTTCATTTTGTTCATTTTGTTCTGGATAAATGTACCCAGAATAATATGAACTATGCTTCTGACTGCCCATTCGAGCAACAGGCAGGCTGACTCATCAAAGCTCTTCCTGCAGGGTTATGAAGGGATTTTTACAGACATCCCATCATTTCAAAGCAGCTTATTGTGGCATTGAAATTAACTTCAGTATTATTTCCTCATTTTGCTAAATGAACAGAAACGCTGCAGATACAGTCAGGTGTTTAATCAGAAGAGTGAGGTCTCCTGGAACCAGAACTGCACTTGACCCAAAACCTCTGGACAAGCACCTAACAGTCTGCAGCATAACCAGGCATCATGTCCATCCTGGGACATTGGTGGATGGTGTTGTTTACTGTCCAATCAGGAAAACACTGAAAACCTGTCATGTCCAATATTAGTCTGAGAATACTTTTTGCACAACAATGTTAGAACCTTTCAGCTAAATTTGTGGTGTGCCTCAAGGCTCTATGTTTAGCTTCCACATGTTTCTGAATTTAAATAGACTTACATATGCAGTGTTTACAGTTTTTCAATGTGAGAAATCAATATTCCAAAATTCAAATTAAAACAGATACAAAACAATGCAAGATGAAAACATTTATGAAGAAATACCGTATTTTCCGCACTATAAGGCGCAGCTAAAAACCTTCCATTTCCTCAAAAGCCGACAGTGCGCCTTATAACCTGGGGCGCCTTATATATGGACCAATATTGAGCCACAACAGGTCTAGCAAGTACATTAAGCAGCCGCCGACTTCATTTTCCCCTGTAGAAGAAGAAGCGCGCAGTGCATGCTGGGATAGTTGTCAGAAGGCTGGTTTGTTAATAAAGTTTGATAATACATTTAAAGCTGGGGGGCAAGGGGGAAAGTGAGACAGAGGCTGCGGCGGCAGCATGTCGGTTGGTCTGTGTTACCCAGAAAGCAGTTGGGCACAATATGGCAGCACCGTGAATGAAACAACGACTGGAGCAGCTACTATATAAAGCACTCGGGGACGACTTCTTCACAAATGTGGATGTGTAATAATAATGCATCTTCGCACTGCAAGGAACAGAACGGTTTCAAAGTAGTGTTTGTGTTTGTGCAGAACCAAGTGGTTCTGCTTTTCAAACATAATGACGTCCAGTACCGCTTTGATAGCCCTCAGTGTATATGCAAACACAACAGGGCTGGAACCAAAAACGGCTATAGAGTACGGAACAAATCGGCAACCCAAACTAAAGCGTCTATTCTATTTGCCTTATAGTGCAGAAAATACAGAGTAACTAGCAACAATATCTTTGTTCAGGAATTACCTCGGTCCAGCAGTGGGGGTGCTGGCAGATTTAGCTGACCAGTCACTAGTTGACCTGTCGGTGTCGGTGGGTGTCATCGCATTCAGCTCCAGACTGACCTGGGATCTGCTGCTAACGCCTGAAAGTACAAGTAAGGAGGAGACACATGAGAACCAGACAGCTCAGGGTTGACCTGATGGGTTTCATTAGAACCCTGTCCAAATGGACAGATGGATGGTCACAACTCCCCCTTCAACTTGTAGCCCTTCACCTTTTCCCTGATACAGCGACCTGGTTGATGCAACCGGCCATGCGGTCACGTCGCTCACCTGGGCGGTCTGTGCTGGGACCCCCACCCGCCATCACCCCATGTGGCTGCAGGCTCAGGCACCCGACTACCCATGTATCATGTTGTTTGTCTTTTCTTGGGATGAGCTGTACCTAAGCAAGTTTCATTGTCTGTATGATGATAATAAAGACTGATTGATTGATTGATTGGATTGATTGATTGATTGATTGATTGATTGATTGATTGATTGATTGATTGATTGATTGATTGATTGAGTGTAGTAGGACTAAAATGATTCTTCAAATGATTCGAGTACCTCGATAATTAAAATTCCTCTAGGAAAATCTACCTGCCTTGTTAAATTATATTGTATTATTTAGCGCACCATGTTGCACGGAGCTCTGACTTCCGCCTCTGAGTTGTTGATGAAAGCTACATGTTAGGGGTATAACGTCCAATCTTCAGGTTCGGCCCGTGGGGATTTTATTGATTGATGATGATGCCTGGGTTTCAATCGTTTTTGGGGGACCAATAAGCATCATTAAAATGACTGACAACCAACGCTGGTGCACCTGGAGTTTTGCAGCCTTTCTGCTGGTCTTGGGGGACCAGCCTTTCAGCTATTGGCTCCATCTTGATTCCTGCATAATTTGTGCAATAACCATTTATTATGCTGAAAATCGTGGTCTTCCAAAAATAATGTACTAAGTAATATTTTTAATATTTTTACCTAATGTGATTTTGGCAAAAAAAAAAAAAAATAAAATCACATTTTTTCTGCCAAAAAACAAATTGTGAGAGAAAAAAAGAACAAATCAGCCAAGTTCTCTGCCAGAGAACAGCAGTGTAACATTACACTCTGCTTTACAAAATAAACTTTCAGAAATTTGAGGCTATCCATGGAGTGATGACACATCCTAACAAACTGGCAGGAAAAACAATGTCGTTGTTGCTATGGCAACGTGATGGTGATCCAAAAAGTCACCATGGTTAATTATACATCATTGGGATTGGGGATGTAAGCATTTAGAGCAAGGTACTGTATCAATACACATTTGTTTCATTGGAGGATGAAAATCTCCCAAAAGTAACAAAGAGGTTGAATGTAGAAATAAAGGACAGAAACTGTTTAATATAGAAATACTGAACTTTTTCTTCAAAATGGTTGCAGAACACAATGTGACTGAACGTATCTGATCCATGTAGTTAGACAGCAATATCATAAAAGCTACAGATGGAAAGTTTAAACTGAGGCAGAAAATTCTTAATATCATTTTACAAATGATGTCTATTTATTTAGTCAATAGCAAAACGTATTGTAATTTAAAAAACATTAGCTATTGTGTGATATATTACTATTTGACTAATCATGACAAAGAAGCAACTTTTAAATAAAATAATGAAATGATCAGATCTGAAACTTTTAGACTGTTAGTTACTGAAGTGATTTGTAATCCATCCATCCATCCATCCATCCATTTTCTTCCGCTTATCCGGGGTCGGGTCGCGGGGGCAGCAGCTTCAGAAGGGAGGCCCAGACTTCCCTCCCCAGCCACGTCTTCCACCTCCTCTGGGGAACCCCAAGGCGTCCCAGGCCAGCCGAGAGACATAGTCCCTCCAGCGTGTCCTGGGTCTCCCCTCCTCCCGGTGGGACGTGCCCGGAACACCTCACCAGGGAGGCGTCCAGGAGGCATCCTGACCAGATGCCCGAGCCTCAACTGGCTCCTCTCGACGTGGAGGAGCAGCGGCTCTACTCTGAGTCCCTCCCGGATGACCGAGCTTCTCACCCTATCTCTAAGGGAGAGCCCGCCACCCTGCAGAGGAAACCATTTCGGCCGCTTGTATCCGTGATCTCGTTCTTTCGGTCATGACCCAAAGCTCATGACCATAGATGAGGGTGGGAACGTAGATCGACCGGTAAATCGAGAGCTTCGACTTTTGACTCAGCTCTCTCTTCACCACGACGGACCGGTACAGCGCCGCTTCACGGCAGACACTGCACCAATCCGCCTGTCGATCTCCCGCTCCCTTCTTAACTCATTCGTGAACAAGATCCCCAGATACTTAAACTCCTCCACTTGAGGAAGGACGACCCCCCTGACCCGGAGAAGGACCTCTACCCTTTTCCGGCTCAAGACCATGGCCTCGGATTTGGAGGCACTGAGCCTCATCCCGGCCGCTTCACACTCGGCCGCGAACCGTTTCAGCGAGAGCCGCAGATCACGATCTGATGAAGCCATCAGGACCACATCATCCGCAAAAAGCAGAGATGCGATCCTAAGGCCACCAAAACGGATCCCCTCAACACCTCGGCTGCGCCTAGAAATTCTGTCCATGAAAGTAATGAGCAGAATCGGTGACAAAGGGCAGCAGCCTTGGCGGAGTCCAACTCTCACCGGAAACGAGCCCGACTTACTGCCGGCAATGCGGACCAGACTCTGACACCGGTCATACAGGGACCTGACAGCCCGTATCAAAGGGCCCGGTACCCCATACTCCCGGAGAACCCCCCACAGGGCCCCCGAGGGACACGGTCGAACGCCTTCTCCAAGTCCACAAAACACATGTAGAGTGGTTGGGCGAACTCCCAGAACCCTCCAGGACCCTGCTGAGGGTGTAGAGCTGGTCCAGTTTCCACGACCAGGACGAAAACCACACTGCTCTTCCTGAATCTGAGGTTCGACTATCCGATGGACCCTCCTCTCCAGGACCCCTTAATAGACCTTTCCAGGGAGGCTTAAGAGTGTGACCCCTCTGTAATTGGAGCTCACCCTCCGGTCCCCCTTTTTAAATAGGGGGACCACCACCCCGGTCTGCCAATCCAGAGGAACTGCCCCCGATGTCCATGCGATATTGCAGAGTCGCGTGAGCCAACACAACCCTACAACATCCAGAGCCTTAAGGAACTCCAGGCGGATCTCATCCACCCCCGGGGCCCTGAGGCCACAGAGGAGCTTTTTGACCCCTCGGTGACCTCGCCCCCAGAGATTGGAGAGCCCAACCCAGAGTCCACAGGCTCAGCTTCCTCAACAGAAGGCATGTTGGTGGGATTGAGGAGGTCTTCGAAGTATTCCGCCCACCGACCCACAACGTCCCGAGTCGAGGTCAGCAGCACACCATCCCCACTATAAACAGTGTTGGTGCTGCACTGCTTCCCCCTCCTGAGACGCCGGATGGTGGACCATAATCACCTCGAAGCCGTGCGGAAGTCTTTCTCCATGGCCTCTCCAAACTCCTCCCACGCCCGAGTTTTGGCCTCAGCGACCCGAGAGTCGCTTCACTCGCCGGTACCATCAGCTGCTTCTGGAGTCCCACAGGCCAAAAAGACCCCATAGGACTCGTTCTCAAGCTTGACAGCATCCCTCACCGAAGATGTCCACCAACGGGTGGACACGGCGATGGAGGCACGGAACATGGTCCACTCAGACTCAATGTCCCCTACCTCCCCCGGAACGTGTTCGAAGTTCTGCCGGAGATGGGAGTTAAAGCTCTGTCTCACAGGGGACTCCGCCAGACGTTCCCAGTAGACCCTCACTACACGTTTGGGCCTGCCAGGTCTGACCGGCTTCCGGAGCCAACTCACCACCAGGTAGTGGTCAGTGGACAGCTCCGCCCCTCTCTTCACCCGAGTGTCCAAGACATACGGCCGCAGATCCGATGAAACGACGACAAAATCGATCATCGAACTGCGGCCTAGAGTGTCCTGGTGCCAAGTGCACGTATGGACACCCTTATGCCTGAACATGGTGTTCGTGATGGACAGACCGTGACGAGCACAGAAGTCCAACAAAAGAACACCACTCGAGTTCAGATCAAGGGGGCCGTTCCTCCCAACCACGCCCCTCCAGGTCTCACTGTCATTGCCCACGTGAGTGTTGAAGTCCCCCAGCAGAACAAGGGAGTCCCCAGGAGGGGCAACTCCAGTACCCCCTCTAAGGACTCCAAGAAGGAGGGGTAATCTGAACTGTTGTTCGGCCCGTAAGCACAGACAACAGTCAGAACCCGTCCCCCCACCCGTAGGCGGAGGGAGGCGACCCTCTCGTTCACCGGGGTAAACCCCAACGTACAGGCACCACAATGGGGGCAACAAGTATGGCCACTCCTGCCCAGCGCCTCTCGCCGTGGGCAACTCCAGAGTGGAAGTACGTCCAGCCCCTCTCAAGGAGACTGGTTCCGAAACCAGAGCCATGTATCGAGGTGAGGCCGACTATTTCTAGCCGAAACCTCTCAGCCTCGCACACCAGCTCTGATTCCGTCCCCACCAGAGACGTGACGTTCCACGTCCCAAGAGCTTCTGTAGCCGAGGATCAGACCGCCAGGGTCCCCTCCCTCGGCCGACGCATTGCACCCGACCCCTTTGGCCCCTCCGACAGGTGGTGAGCCCATTGGAAGGGGAATCCACGTCTCCTCTTCGGGCTGAGCCCGGCCGGGCTCCGAGGTTAAAAGCCCGGCCACCAGGCGCTCGCCATCGTGCCCCACCTGCAGGCCTGGCTCCAGGGTGGGGCCCCGGTGACCCGCGTCCGGGCGAGGGAACGCCAGATTCAAAGTTTGTGTCCATCATAAAGGGTCTTCGAGCTGCGCTTTGTCTGGTTCCTCACCTTTGTAATCAGGCTGATATTTTATTTAATGTGACTGTAGGATGATTACATTAGTATAACTGATCCAACACCTTTTAATTATTCAAATGTTCTTATTTCTCCAGACTCTGTGTGAGGTAGAGTAGCAAACATCTTTAGTCACGTTGATTAATGAATTGCAGATCAATTAGTATCTGCATCCATCCAATCATTGTCTACAGCCCCTTTTCAAGGTTGCAGGGTATTAGGGGTTCTGTCTTCCCCTGTCCTTCACAGGCTCAGGGAATATTCCTGTCATTTTAAAAAGTTTAATTGAAACATGAGTTTGTTCTAGTTTTTCTCTGTGTCACCATCTTGGCCAGAATGGCATAATGGGAGCCATTCCTTTCTACTGTTACCTCATGCTTTCTCAGGAGGAGTTGAATGTGTGTTCTTACATCGAGAACCTTTTACCACCTGCCACTAATGATCTGCTGAATTTGGTTGTTTTATAATTACAATTTCATGGATCTGTATCAGGTAAGAGGTTAAGGCTTCCTCTTACTCAGGCGTGCTTCATTTTAAGGAAGGTGTGCGCGTATTAGCAGTGGCGTCAGTGTGGACTCGAGGCTGAAGTCCGCCAGACACAAGATATTTATTTATGACTGCAGATGTGTACCCAGTGTCAAAGGGAAACGGTTTTCACATTGAACTGTTTTAGTATGCAACACTAAGATACGTTTGAGTGTTGACACAACTAGTTGAAGGATGTGCAGTATCTAGGGCTGCGGCTCTGTCCAGTGGCTGCCCTAATGGAGAAGAAACTTGTCTAAGTCCCCAGCTAGCTCACCAAGCATCTATTGGAAATGTAGGTAATGATGGAATTTGCCAAGCGAAATCTAGGTAATCAGTACTCTTGACTATGAAATCTTAACCGTGTGAAGGCAACATGCACAGAGTCTGCGCATCTGACAGAATTTGCCTGGCAAGCCCAAGAATGTGGGAGCCTTTAGACTTGCAAAGTGCGTTGAGATGACAACAAACTAAAATGAAGGTGACTCTTTAGTGGATATTCTGGCTAAATGAAGGCTACACAGGGCGGATTATATCAAACGTAAGAAGACTGAACTTAACCATAGATATGTTGCATATGCGGTACCTGTGTGAAGGGGAGCTTTGTCTCTTTGTGGCCCGGGATGTGTTTGGTACATGTCGCCTCGTTCCCTTCCTGGTTCCAGCAGCGATTGGTACACATCCCGTTGGGGCTGCGACAGATCCAGGTGTTCCAGGTCCGAGTCCAACTCCCGGGCCCTCCTTTCCAACTCCGTCAGACTGAGCTCTGAGGCTGCTGAGGAGGGAGGATGAGAGCCCCCAAAGCCAATGGGTGGCCTGAGGAGAGGCCATTGCTGTAGAGAGCCTGAAGGGGACTCTGGATCTCCTCCTTCTTTTCCACCTGCTTCCCGTTTTTCCCAGTCATTATCCCAAAGAGTGTTGACCATGTCAAGAACCGCATCCCAACCCTCCACCCCTCCTTCCTCTCCAAGAGTTATTCCTTGTCGGCCATCCACCTCCAGTTTCTCTGTTTGTAGTTTTGCTTGTACCTCCTCTTTTGGACCAACTTTAATCTTTATCCCTTGATCCTCCACTTGTTCCGGCCTTACTTCAACATTCATCTCTTTTTCCTCTTCCTTGTTTTTAGCAACATCTGTCTGGAGATTTTCTTCCACTTTTATCTTTGTCTTATCTTGTTTGGTTTCCTCCACAACTACCTTCTCATTCTTCAGGGTTTCTTCTCTCTTCTCCTCCTTTCCTTTGTGTTCCTCTTTCTCTACCTTGTCCCTACTCCCCCCTCCTTGTTTCTCCGACTTCTGGACCTCCTGGGTTCCTCTTGCTCTCTGCAGACTCTCCAGTGCTCCAGGTTCTGCTCCCTGAGGGATGCCCGGCCTACCAAACCGCTCCCCTGTCCAGGCTCTGGATGAGCAGCTTCCCTCAGTGAGCATCGCCCTACAATAGGGTTCATCAGATTTGATAATGGGTTCTCTGAACCATGCCGTAGGTGGGGATGCCTCTTCTCCAGGGCAGACAAGACAGACGGGAGTGGGGGGAGGATAGGAAGATTGTGGAGCGCCCCTCCCTGGCGGACAGTCCTCTTTCGGACTATGATTCTGCGAGGCCAGGTGGACTCGATGTCCTCAGGTGGTCCAGCTGATTCAAAGTCTTCCAGCTGTTTGCTTTCTCGGGGGCTCAGTACTCCCGGACGCAGCCCAGTGGCTGTACCTGGTCGGGACCTGGAGCAGGACTTGGATGATTTGGACTTGGATCTTGAGCTTTTGCCAGCGTGACCTGACTTGGGTTTACCAGAATCCTCAAGCTTTTGCTCTGCTTGATCTGCAGGAGCAGCTTCAGGTTTATCTGCTGCCATGGAGCTTACCTGAAGTTCACCTGTACTTTCAGCTTGTTTAATAGTTTCACTCTCTTTTACTTCTCCATGACTGATCCTAGTTTCTGCTTCTGGCTTAGAAACAAGAGCAATCTCAGCATCAGCTTTAACTTCTACACTGGACCTAGATGTTAAATCAACATTAGACTGTGATTCAGGTTCAACCTCTGTTCCAACTTTGTTCTCTGGCTGTTGGAAGTGACCTATACCCCCAAAATCCAGCTCTGACTTGGTTTCAGGAACAGGAGAAGCTTCAACCTGAACTTTGTCTGCAGAACCAGAAATTTTTTCAGTGACACTCATGTCTGAGTGCTCAGGTAAACGCTCTTGTCTACTTGTAGCTCTGCCAGCTTTGGTAGACGTCCCTCTATGTCCCTCCTTATTCTCTGTCCCTGACTGCACTTTTCCCTCCAAATCCCGACCTCCTGGCCGAGTTTTCACCTGAGAGCCCATTCTCCTTTCAGGTAGGTTCTTCACACTGGATCTGGATCCGTCATCATATTTGTTCCAGCTTTCGACTCGATGGTGCTCCTGGTTTAACGCTCTCATTTCCACCTCAGACATGTTTCCCATTAAGACTTCGCTGACTAACCTGGGCCCGCAACCAGATTTACCATCCACCAACACTAAACTAGCACTCCCACTGTCGCACCTAGGTGGCATCCCTCCACCAACCCCTTCTGGTCCTACCTTTGACCCGGCTCGGCTCCTGCCCACTGCTCCAGTACCCATCCTGGGAGCACCACTAGGGGACGGGGAGGGGGAAGGCTGGGGGAGCAGCAGAGGAGTTGTGTCCAAGCCGTGTTCAGACTCTATAAACACAGAGTCTCTGTCGGAGCGTAGAGGAACTGGTCGGCCATAACCAAACGTCCCGAAAGTGGATGTCTCCCTTCTCTCCCTCTCTCGGGCTCTCTCCCTCTCCAGCCTGCCCCTCTCCCTCTCTCTCTCCCACTCGCGCTGGGCCCAACCTCGCTCCATCTCTCGCTCCCGCTCCCTCTCCCAGTCCCTGTCGCGCTCGCTGCGGCCCCATCCACCACCTCGCTCACTCAGGTCTTGCTCCAGGTCATGGGCAGACAGTTGGACCAGTGCAGTCCTGTAGGGGGACCTTCTGAGCTCCTGGGGGGGGGACAGCCTCAGGCTTTGGGTTTGGGAGTAATGCCTAGGCTGCATCACACGGGGAGGAGAACAGCGCAGGCTCTGGCTCTGACTGGGACGAGGTTTGGCTGGGGAGAAGAACACCGGAGTGTGGTATCCTGAGGAGAGAGGTGAGCCGGAGAAGGGTGAGATGAGAGGGGAGGTTAGAGAGGAGGACTGACCCGGTCCTGGGTAGTGGCCTGGATTCAGGTAGCTGCCTCCCCCACGCTCTATCAGCTCCACTGGAGGAATCTCCACACACTCCAAGGGTTTAGGAGATGACATTGTTTTCCAGGAATGCCGGCTCTCTCTGCTCTTTGTGCTGTCTCCATGGTGAGGGTGGTGGTGATGGTGGTGCTTCTTTGATGAGGAGGACACTCCTGGAGCAGAAAAGGAGGACACAGAGGGAGAGACGGATCGATTGAAATGTCCTGGAGAGTGGCATCCGTCTATGTCCTCCACTCCCAGCTTGAGTGAATCATAGATGGCTCTCTCGTCCAGGCGCCGAACGAAGGAAGGGTTTGGAGTTAAGGAACGTGGCTGTGGATCAAACATGTCTGACCTGCTGACTCTCAGGGAGCCACTAGTGGAGTAGCTGAAGCTCCCGTCTCCCCCTCCGTCCCGCCTCATTGACCCCCGGAGTGGTGGTGATGGCTGTCGATCTGCTGATTGATGCACATGGTGTCATAAATGGATCGCTGAGGGATGTAGCCGTCGCCGTAACCCCCTTCCATCCCAACGTCCCGCCCTCCCACTCCCCCATCCCCAAGTCCATGTTTCTCCAGGCAACAGGAGCTCTTCCTGAAACACCCAGGGCGGCTGAGAGGCTTGCCCATGATTGGTGCAGGGGGTTGGTGGGAGGCACGTCTAAAGCTTGAAGAATGAATTGTGAAGACTTTAATTAACAAAATAAGAGTAGAACTGCTTTGCAAACCACTACTGACTGTCCAGGATATGCAGCTTCAGTCTTCAGAAAGATCATAAAAGCAGGAATTAAAGCCCCTTTTACAAAATCCTTCTTGCTCTCCAGGAAAGAACTACAAAATATTCCTGTTGTTTTCATGAGAAGTCAAAAAACTCTAAGTTTGGAAACATCCTTCTGTCAAAGGCTCCAGGACATGGGGACACTACAAACACCCTGAAGTCCAAACAAAATTCCACATTGAGAAAAATTCCAATCAGATTCCAAAAGGTTGAAAACAGTTTATTTCCGCTGGAAAGCTCATCTTCTCTTCCACTTTAATCACATTGTGATAGAATCTCTATTTATTCTGCTTCTTTATTGTTCTGCTTGCCTGATTAGAGCTAGTTAAATATCTTTCCAGCAAAATGTTGGTCTGGTTGCCTCAGAGCCACAGAAAGAGAGAGAAGAAACAGCAACGGATCGGATCCAGTCAGACCTGCTCCTCTCATTCTGCTGCTGTTTGATGATTAACATCTCCTGCATGAGGAAGAAACAAAGCAGAGAAACATTATGGATGCCCTCCTAAAAATCTGCTTTTACGCTTGAAAATAGTATTCAGAACCTGATCCTGCCTGTGGAGTAATGTCCAAATAAGCTGCTTTTCTACACCACACTGTGTCCTATTCATTACAGAATTAGACTCACTAAAGTTAAATCAGCTTAAAATGAATAAGCCTGGTGACATCAATTCATTATTCCCTCATTAAAGCTGAGAAGTGGAGCTTTAAAGCTATTTGTGCTTTAAAGCTCTTACCCTTACCTTCATGGAAAGGCGTTGACTTGATGGGAAGGGGTTGACTTGATGGGAAGTGGTTGACTTGATGGACAGGGGTTGACTTGATGGGAAGTGGTTGACTTGATGGACAGGGGTTGACTTGACGGAAGGGGTTGACTTGATGGAAGTGGTTGACTTGATGGGAAGTGGTTGACTTGATGGACAGGGGTTGACTTGATGACAGGGCATTGACTATGGACGGTTTACTTGAATGGGAAGTGGTTGACTTGATGGACAGGTTGACTTTCCACAATCCCTTGCTATAAAGTCAAGGTGGCTGACTTTCCCTTGCTGAAAGTCAGCCTCCTAAGTCAATCCATTTGATGGAAAGGGGTTGACTTGATGGGTTGACTTGAAGGGTTGATGGAAAGAGATCCCAAACTAACCAAGCCTCACTGTCAGTTTCAGGACCACATCTCAGATTTATTTGATTGCATGGTAAATACTGATCAAATCATTATACTGGGGTACTTTCACATTCATCTTGACTAAATAGATTAAAAGTAGCCTTTAAAGCTAGCTTAGACTCGATGTTCTTCATTCAGAGAATTTGCATATCATCGTACATTAGACGAGCTGTTATTTGACATGAAAAAATAGCAGAAGTTCCCTATAACAGTCTGACCAGTTTTAATAATCTTTCATTTCATTTTCACTGAGTATTCCAAGCCATTTTCTGATATAAACTGTCATTATATCAGATCTTTATCAGACAAAGCTTTAAAAACCCTACAGGAATCTCCTCCATGTTTCATTTCCTCTTAATCCCAGGCAGTAATTTAATCTTTAGTCCTTCTCTAACTGACATTCGTAGCGTCCATTCATTGAGTTAAAAAAGATAATTATCCTTAGCAGGTTGGCTCCTTGGTTTAGCTCTGAACTGGGATTAAACTATACTCCAGTAATAAAGTAGACCCTCTGAGTTATTTTAACCAGTAAATATCATTTTATCCCATATTTAGATTGTTCTACAAGTTCCTCCTTTAATCTCTGGGATATTGCCTAAATTCTAAACATCCTGTCCAGCAGTGAAGCAGATAATCCACGATCTAATCCATGAATCTGTTTCTTCAGGCTCAACTCTTCACTATCAGGAAGTAAAAATCCTTCATCTGATCCAAAACGCTGCAGCAGAGTTCTGATGGAAACCAGAACCAGATCAGGTTCTGCTTATAGATTCACAGTTCCCTGATAATCCAGATTATAATTTCACATAGAAAACCTCAATAACCAGATCCATCAGAGACCTGATCGGTCCAGAAGTTCCAACCAGAACCATTTGGTAGCAGTCTGCAGGTTTTGTTTGTTCTAATGATTAGATTCTGGTCTGTGTTCTGATTGGCTGGTTCCTTCCTGAGGCATCGGCTGCCATGATGCTGCCACCACCTGATGGTCACGCTGTTAATGTTTTACTTTCATGAACATCAGAAATAATCCAACATAATCTGGTTCTTCTTCTGCTTTGTCATCTCTAACCTGCAGTCGGCCGTGGCTGCTGGTACTGAGCCCAGTTCTGGCTCTGGAAGTTTCTTCATGTTAACAGGGAGTTTTTCCTCTCCACTGTTGCCGCATGCATACTCAGCATGAGGAATTGCTATAAAGTCAACGACATAATGCCAGCGCCTCCTGTTGGCCAGGAGGAGTGGTCCTGAACTAATTGATCTTTCTGAACTGATTAACTGGAACCAATTAGAATCTATGATGATTTTCTTTCAGACGATATTAGCTGTGAAGTGACGCTTCTTAAATAAACTGAACTGAATGATGAATGACCATCTTCCTATTGAATCCCTTCCAAGATTTAGTTCTAAATTACTAAAGATCTATAATCCCAGCAACTAAAGATCACATCTCAACATTTGTATCTCTGGACAGCAGCATTAAATTTAGACGTCCTGGTGATTCCTGTGGGGAACTTGGAGGAAGTTAGAGGAACACCTACATCCACGCTCACACACTGACAGAGCTGCGTGTGTGTGGGTGAAGTTGGATTAAGCCTGATGACATTGTTTCCAATGGAAGCTGCTTGGATCCTGGAGCGGGAGCTGGAATGACGGATGATTCCCTCTGATGACATCAGAACCTCAGAGGAGGAAAGTTAGATGAAGTCGCTCAGAACCAGTTGAAACACGATCGCCTTAAAACAGAAACCACTTCAAATGATTCATTTCATTGCGGATTCAGAAGAGTCCATCTGTGTCAAAGGAGCCTATTGATAGCAGAGAGCGTCTCCTGCTGCTGCCCCCCCAGCCCCCCTCTGCCCCATATCGATTAAAGAGTCTGAACCTTGCCGTTGCCGTTGTTGTTGCCCTCGTCATCGTCGTCTCGGTCGCTGAAGCCGTCTGTAAATCCGGTTCTCTGCTCTCGCCTTCAGCATCTTCTGCTCCTCTGCTGCATCCTCTTCGTCTTCCTCCTCTTCCTCCGCCGTCGCTCTGTTTTTCTGGCGTTCCTCTCCCTCCCTCTCTACTGTGAATCATGCCTTCTGTCAGAGGAAGCTTTTTTCTTTCTCTTTTTTTGACAAGCGCTCTCTGCCAACCAACACACCGACGCAAACCCTCCTCCTCCTGCTCTCTCTTCGTTTTTATTTACCTCCCTTCAGCCTCCCTCCATCGCTCCTCTCTTCCTCTCCTTCTCTCTGCCTCCTATTTGCAGCTTTAAGGGCTTTAAAGGGTTCAGAGCCACAAAATTCCCTCCATCTCCATCTGTTCTTTCGCTGTCTCCCTTCTTTACCCTTTATTCACCAACATTTCTATTTTCTGATCCAATTTACATCTATCTATCTATCTATCCATCCATCTATCCATCCTTTGCTCAGTCTCCCACACACTCTTTTCCTCTGCAGCTCTCTCCATCCTCTCGTACTTCTCGGTTTGCCCTCTCCCTCCCACTCTTCACCTCGGCGTTAATGCAACACGCATCGCTGTGGAGGCGGCAGCAGCAGAGTTACAGCAAAGAAAGAGCAACAATGGCTCCTCACATGTTGAGCAGAGCCGTTTAAAAGCATTGTGATCATCAGCATCGCTTTGTCCTTTCCTCCTCGCTTACCTGTGTGGTCAGTGCATTGATGGTCCACCTGCAAAGTCTCATTGGAGGAAGAACACTGGCAGCTAGCAGCTAGCAGGAGCAGCTGTGGTTGGTCACAGCAACACTCTTTATCCTCCAGAAACCACAGAATGAAGAAGAGACTTCAACGAATGAACAGCAACTAAAACTCTGACAGAACCAAACCTAACCATTTAAATATCCACCACAACTTTGAAGAATTCTGATGGGACTTGGACTATAACTGACAACATGAATGCAAAACAAAATCAATCTGAGTTCATTCAGAAACAATCAAACTAGCCGTTTCTAAAACTATTCACACACCGCAAACACAAGCTGTTAGGCTAGCTTACCAGCCTCTGCTCCAGTACTGGACTGGTTCCAGTCTGACAAAGAACTGGGATTTCTTTTTTGAATAGGAAAGATCACATCTTGTGAGCCTTGTGGAACCCAACACGAAGTCACGTGTTGGGTTCCACAAGGCTCAGTCCTCGAACCTCTCTCTGTATGTATATATACACTCCCACTGGCTCAGGTTATGACAGGAAATGAGAGCAGTTATGACGACGCAGCTGATACACAGTTCTACATTATGTCACCAGGTGACCTTTGACTCCATCCAGATGCTGAGAACTGATAAATGGGTGGATGAGACAAAATTTTCTGAACAGAAACAGAAGTTATTAAAGAGATATGATCTAGAGTTATAGATCTAGAGCAGGGGTGTCCAAAGTCGGTCCTGGTCCTTCGGCATCTTGCATGTTTTAGTCTCTCCCTGGTTTAACGCACCTGTATCAAATGATGCTCATTTAAGGCCTGAGGAGAACCTTGACATGCTGATGAGGTTCTTACTACCACCAGAGAGGGAACTAAATCATGCATGATGCCGAAGGACCAGGACCGACTTTGGTCCTGATCTAGAGCAATAAATCTAGTTACAGATCTATGTCAATGCACAGCTTCAGTTCTTCCAGCTAGAAGCAGGAGATCGATTTGACCTCTGACCTGAACCTTCAGAGCCACAGAAAGACGGTTCCAAAGTCGGCACAAAGTCAGATGTTGGCGCAACCTGGATGTACTAAACAGGAAATAGCGGTTCAAGCTAGCATGGAGCAGAGAGCGCCTCCCGCTGGAGGTTTGGAGTCTGACTTTTCTCATGCTTCTGGTAAGGAACAGACCCACCAGTCAGATCTGGCTCAGCTGATGTGTTTCCATCAGGGCGGGAACCGGACCAAGAAAAGATAAAGGAGACGAGGACTGGACTGGATCATGAGGGACTTCGGTTTCTCTGTCCACCAGATATTTGGTTAGTGCCCTGGCTCCCTCTAGTGGCGACTGGCTGCCACTGACACCTGGCTGTCATGTTTCGCTGAGCAGAACCACTGAGAGTCCACAGGCAAAGAGACTTTCACACAGGAAACAGATGCAAAGTCCCCACACTCGGTTGCTCTATGACTGCATTAGGGTGTGGTGTGTGTGTGTGTGTGTGTGTGTGTGTGTGTGTTGTGTGTGTGGTGGGAGGAGAGGGTAATGCGGTGTGTGACTCCTACAGCTGTGTCAGTGTTTCTCCACCCTGGTCCTCACCCCCCCCCTGTCCTCCATGTTTTAGGTGTTTCCCTTCTGCCACCTGAATTGTATCTCTGGCTGATTAACCATCTTCTGCAGCACTTGATGTTCATGCAGTCATTTGAATCAGAGGTTCTGGAACAGAGGCTCATCTAGAACATGCAGAGCAGGGGGTGGTGAGACTGCACTGCACTATGGCAACATTTCTCGCTGTTTGTCCTACTCGGCGTATGATGCTAGCTTTGGTTGTGTCCTGCTAACAGCATCATTTGTGTTGACTCGGCTTCACTGTGAGCAGAGAAACCTCCAGTGAGAAACAATCTTACAGAAAGAGGAAGACGAAGCAGGAGCGGTGAGTTTCTACGAGGACAAGCACTGGAAGAGTGTGAGGCCTGCAGAATCAAAGTTACACATTCCTAAGTCTGGAAGGAGACATCTGGAAAACTTTAACCACAAATAGGAGGGGGGAGGAAAGGACGGGTTTCAGTTAGAGACCTTATGATTTAAAGGTACAGCGACATAAAATTACACCAGGAATTTGGTCTGACTAACGTTTTGGAGCAGAGAGAATGCTTAGAGAGAAAGAAGGCAGAATCGGTGGGAGGAAGTCTGACCAAAGTGTTTGGCCTCTTCCTTTCTCATGTTGAGTTCAGGAAGTTGACACAGAGTGAGGGAGGGCTGAAGCAGATGAACGTTTTCCTGCTGCCTCGCTGTTTTTCCCTTTATCAGCCCGAGTGAGCAACAGGAGGAGAACCGGAGGCGGAGTTTCCCATGGAGCCGAGAGACACAGCCGTCGACTCGTCGGACCCTGGAAGCTTGATGGAGGCCAGCGGAGTTCCCCAGGAATCAGGGTGAGTTCCTGAGGTGGCCGTGGAGGAGACTGAGGGGGCCAGGGGGCAACATGAACCAGAGGGGGGGGCAGGTTTTGCTATGAACCGGGGAAGGGGAGCTCCTGAGCCCAAGGCAGCAGGAACAGATGCGATGACTCAGTGCCTCCATGTGAATCAGCAGCGGATCCAGAACCTTTTACTGAACTTCAGGATAAAATCCATCAGAACTGCTGAAATGTTTTCATCAGACATTCAGAAACTTGGACAGAGACCCAGATCTGCACCAGAACTCAGTCCAGTCCAGTTTGAACCATAATCTGATCTACAGAAAGAGAAGCTCCCTAATCCGCATTTATTCTGGGAATAAATTGATTTCATGGCTTCGTGAAAAGCCATGAAAACTTCTCAATCCTGGAGACCGAGTCTGATCACAGAACTGGATCTGGTCTGGATCTGGTTCTGCTGCCCAGTAGATGATTAGTAGAACTGCATTAATCTGAGATGGGAACCTGTTGGTGGGTCGGGTCCAGTCTGTCAGAACCGCTTCTTGTTGGTAACCTTAAATTTTCAGAACTTAATTTCTGGATTTCATTCATGTATGTTTTTAAAGTGAAAAATGTTTTGATATAAACATCTATCCGTTACTGATTATCAGTTTCCTGTTCCCATGATGCATCACTCCTCCTGGATCCAAAACAGAAGGGCTCAGATTGAAGAGCAGCTCTGTTAGGTCAAGGTTCATCACGTTTCTTCTTCTTTGCAGCCACAGCGGCCCCCTCAGCCATTCATCCTCCTCTTCCTCGCTTCCCCCCGCCAGGCCGGGCCGGCCCCAGCCCCCGCACCCCGTCTTAAGACCCTCCCAGCTTCCAGTGCCTCTCCTTCCTCCTCTTCCTCCTCCACTGTCTCCCATCGTCCTCTCCTCCTCTCCTGCCCCCGACCTGACCTCTGACCCTGCCCTAGCCCCTCCCTCCAGTCCGTGTCTGCTCAGCTCTTTGGACCGGCTGCTGGGAAGCGTCTCGGTGTGGCAACCCAGAGGCCTGAGTCCGGACACCGCCTCCAGATTCCTGGAGAACCAGCCAGCCGGGGTCAGACTTTAATTGTTCCCTCTCTGATGTTCCCTTTGTGTTCCCGCTAACGTTCCCTTGACGTTCTGCAGACGTTCCTGGCTCATGCTGCAGCAGATCGGGTCACCATGATCTCGGTCCGGCTGCCTGATGAAGGCGGCGGTCCGGCGGTACGCGGCGTGGCGGTCCGTCAGCATCACACCTGTATGGGTCACATGATACAAAGCCAGTTTTCATCATGCGGAGTGAGAACCGTGTTGATGTAACTTCTGCCTGATCCTGTTCTCAGTTGTTCACCTGGAGGGATCCGCACTGCTCTTTGACGACGTCTCAAGCTGTCTCCTTCTACTGCACCAGCAGGTAACACACACCACACACACACACACACACACACACACACACACAACCACCACACCACACACACGCACACACACACGCACACACACACACAACACACACACACACACACACACCACACACACACACACACACCGCACACACACACACACCGCAAAACCACACACACACACACACACGCACACACACACACACACACACACACCGACACACACACACCACACACACACCACACACACACACACCGCACACACACACACACACACACACGCACACACACACACACCAGACACACACACACACACCACACACACACACAACACACCACACACACAACCACGCACACACACACACACACACACCGCACACACACACAAACACACACACACACCGCACCACACACACACCACACACACCCACACACACACACACCGCACACACACACACACACACACACACACACACCACACACACACACACACACACACACAACACCGCACACACACACACACACACACACCGCACACACACACACACACCGCACACACACACACACACCACACACCACACAACAAACACACACACACACGCACACACACACACACACACACCGCACACACACACACACACACACACACCGCACACACACACACACACACACACACAAACACCCGCACACACACACACACACCGCACACACACACACACACACCGCACACACACACACACACACACCGCACACACACACACACACACACACACACACCGCACAAAACACACCACACACAACATCGCACACACACACACACACCACACACACCCACACACACACACACGCACACACCACACCGCACACACACACGCCGCACACACACCCACACACACACACACACGCTCTCACACATCGCACACACCACACACACACACACACACACACACACACACACACACACACACACACACACACACACACACCACACACACCCGCACACACACACACACACACCGCACACACACACACACACCACACACACCCGCACACACACACCCGCACACACACAGGGAAGCTAACCTAAGGCATCCTGGTGTTTTGGTCTCAACTCAACCTCTTTTGAAAGATAATTTTGTTTACACAAACTTAATAATTTATTTTATTTCTTGTTTCTATTGTTTATTTATTATGAATATTTTAAATGTCTTCCAGTTCAGGTATTTAAATGTTTGTTAGAATTTAAAGTTTATTGATCCTTGAGAATCTGTTCTTTCATTTTTATGTCATTATTACTATTATATACACAGTCCAGTCACATTAATGTGACCATCTGTCAAAAGCCAGAATAACCACCTTTCGCAGAGCGAACTGCTACGAGACGTGCAGGAAGAGAGTCACTTAGGTCCCTGAAGGTCTTCTCTGGGATGTTGAGCCATGCCGACTCTAATGCCGTGGCCAGCTGCGCTAGATTACGCGGTTGAGGATCCATGGCGCGAACAACTCGATCGAGATGGTCCCACAGATGCTCGATTGGGTTTAAGTCAGGTGAGTTTGCTGGCCAGGGGAGGACGGTAAACTCATCCTGGTGCTCTTCGAACCACGCACGTACACTGGCAGCTGTATGGCACCTCGCATTGTCCTGCTGGAAGATGCCATCATCCTGAGGAAAAACAATGCGCATGTAGGGGTGGACATGGTCCGCAAGGACAGATGCGTACTTGTATTGATCCATCGTGCCTTCCACAATAATCAGTGAACCCAGAGAATGCCAGGAAAACATTCCCCAGACCATAATGCTCCCGCCTCCAGCTTGGACCGTTCCTGCAATGGTTGCAGGGTGGTTCCTTTCAGAGGTTTCACGCCTTATACGCCAACGTCCATCTGTCCGATGGAGCATAAAACGCGATTCATCTGAAAACGCTACCTGTCGCCACTCAGTGGACGTCCAGCTGCTGTACTGGCGTGCAAATTCTAGCCTTCGTCGTCGATGAACACCAGTCAGCATAGGTGCACGAACCAGGCGTCTGCTTCGGAGGCCCAGACGCAGCAATGTTCGCTGAATAGTGGTTTGGGAGACACTTGTGGTAGCCCCTTGGTTCATTTTAGTGGTCAGTTGCTCAACGGTAGCCCGTCTATCTGCCCGAACGCATCTCCGCAACCGTCGTTCGCCTCTGTCATCTATGGCCCGTGGTGCACCACATTTGCCACGTCGTTGATTTTGGACAGTCCCATTTTGCCATGCACGGTACACTTTTACCACGGCGGCACGCGAACAGTTCACAAACTCAGCCGTTTCGGAAATGCTTCCACCCTTGGCCCGAAAGCCAATGATCATGCCCTTTTGGACGTCGGATAAATCGCTTCGTTTCTGCATAACGCCAACGATTGAAATGTTTTCCGAAGCCCACACACACCCTTTATATACGCTCAACTGCACTGTGCTGCCACCTGCCTTCTGTGATTGGTTATTTAACTCTGAAGTGGAAAGTACGTGGTGGTCACATTAATGTGACTGGACTGTGTATCAAAACAACTATGGCAATTTATCATCCAGCCAAATTTGTTATGACAGGTCTAGCTATGCTAAGCTAAGCTAAGGGAAGCTAAGCTAAGCTAAGAGATGCTAAGCTAAGGGAAGCTGATATAAACTGCAGCTTTTTGTTATATTTTTTATGAGCTGCTTCCTAAACAAACTAGAAATGTTGGCTGATCTTGCAAATATTTCCTGTTTTACTATAATTAGTAATTAAACTGTTGACTGTTTTTAAAATCAAAGACTTAAATTGACGCCATTCTGCCAGATTATTCATCATGAGCTTATTTTCTGCTTCATCAGCCATTTCCTCTGCAAAGCTGATTATTTTGTACTTTTTAAAGTTAAAATGTGGATCCATAACAGTGCAAAGCTATTTAATCCAGTTGTGATTTTTATTAAATTGATCCTCCAATCAGAGACATTCTTGCGATGCCATTGAAGTTACCTCTGTCCGTTGCCGTGGCAACCAGGGAAGAGGACCTGGAGGTCCTTTCTGCTTTGGGTGCAGGTAAAGAAACCTGTCTGCTTCACTTCATTGTCTCTAAAGCTTTAAACATTTCCTGAATGCTTCTGCTGCAGATTTCTGGATGTCTGACCTGAACCAGAGGCCTCAGAACCCGGACCGGACCGTTCAGCCCAACTCCTACCTGTATGTTAACCCAGTGCCTGTGGAGGGGCCCAGTTCAGAAAGAAAATCCTCTGTCTCCGAACCACAGCCCTTCCTCAGTGAAGCAGTTACCCCCTCCCTGCAGAATGGAGAAATGTCAAAGAAATTAACTCCACAGGTCAAAGTTCCCAAACGGCCGCCCCCCCGACCCCCCAGCCTGACTTCAGGCCTTCTCTCCTCTCCTCTGTCACCTCCAGCTACGTCTTCTAGTACTCCAGAACCTGACAGAAAAGAGGAAGGAAGAGGAGCAGTGAGTGAGAAAGAAGTGAGGAAGTCAACATCGCCTCCACCGCCGAGACCTACCGTCCCCCGGCTGCCCCAGGGGACGGTACCTCCTGCCCCCCGGCTGCCCCAGGGGACGGTACCTCCTGCCCCCGGCTGCCCCAGGGGACGGTACCTCCTGCCCCTCTCCAGTGTACCTCAGGGTGCCAGCTGCCAGCCAAGGAGGACGGACAAAATCTTGCAAAGAACACTGAGGGAGAAAAGAGGAAGGAGAAATGGGGAAGTAGGGCAGGTCTGCTGGGCGAGGAGGCTGAACAGGAGGAGGCGGTGAAAAGGAAAGTGCAGGAGGAACAAGAGCTGAAGCTGGGGAAGGAGGACACGCTAAAGACAAACTCCACATCGTCTCTGGCAATAAAGAAACCGTCTCGCCCAGTCCCACCTCCAAGGACTAAGCCGTCCCTCGCCAACTCAGCTGGAGGACCAACCGATCAGAGTGCAGGGATGAAAGTTCCCCCTCCCTCACCGGTCCGGCGCCCAGATGTGTCCCTGTACTCGCCACAGGGGGCTGCTGGTCTAGCAGCTGACCTGGATTCCTGCTCGACCAGCAGCACAGAGGAAGAGGGAGAGCTTAACCAGGAGCAGGATGCAAACCCCAGGTGGGTCTTGGGGGGGAATAGGGGCCGGTTGGGTGTTTAAATCCTTTAGTCCCAGTCGAGTTTCCAGCCTTTCCATGTCTGCTGGCCTGTTCTGTATCTCAACATGACAAATAATGACAGTGTTGAGGAACATCAATCTGGTGATGCATGTGACATTTTTCTGCTTTGAGGTTTGTGTTTACTGGAGATCTACAGTGTGAAATCCAGTGACATAACCCTTCCAGCACATTGCTGTCATATTTTGGTAGAAATGTGTGATGAGGACATGGTCTATGACTTTTCATAAACCGGCTGCCTGGTGATGATCAGCCCAGCAGACGGGAGGTTCAGTGATGGTCATGGAGGTAAAGTTGAGTTCTAGTTGTTTTGGTTGTGTAGCAGTGAAGTAGCTGTACCATGGCTGGCATGCATTGATGTGTTCCCATGAAAACACAGAAGGCTGGGGGCCATAGGGCTTTAAAAACAGGGGGCCCAACTCTTTCACCCAGGCAGACTTGGGCAAGTGAAGGTCTGTCTTCCATCCAGGGTTCCTGCAGACAGAAGCTGCACCAAAGCAGCCGTCAGGAGAACCCCGACCATCATGTTGGACCGCGCCCGCCACCGCCTCTCTACCGTCTTTACTGGACTCATCTGCCATGATGGCCGCCTCACCAAGCGAATCATCGAGTTGGCCAGAGACCCTGTTAGCTACTTTGGTAACCTGGTGAGTGTGGTGAGGGGTCTGTAACCTTCATCGGCCCATTAACCACCTGGATCTTCTTCACCCTGAGTTCAGGTCAAAGACCACAGAGCTTTCACCCTGGAGACGATGTCCAAGCACACGACGTCCACAGAGCTGCTGCAGGAGATCAGACAGATGATGACTCAGCTGAAAAGTTACCTCCTGCAGAGCACAGAGCTGCAGGCTCTGCTGGAGCCTCAGCATCAGTACACGCAAGACAAGCTGGGTAACTTTGACCTCTGGCAGAGCCACTGACTGCAGCCTCTGTCATTTCCTGTCGTATCATGATACTGAAATATGCTTCCTGTGACTAACCAGATCAGAGCTTCTAGTGTTCAGTCTCATTTCCACAGAAGTCAGTTTGTTTTAGTTAAGAGCAAGTTGCCTTTTTAATAAAACTACAATCATTGCAGTTTGTTATACGCCTCATTAAAAGTGTAGAACGAGATGCATGAGCTCCAGGCAATGTGGAAATAATTGGTGCTGTCTGCAGCAGCTAGTGGAGAGTGAATCTGTCTAGGGAGTGAATACTTCTAACCCCTGCTGTCAACCAGGGAGTGAATACTTTCTGTGCTGTGCAGAGAGCCTGGTGGAAGCAGCTCTGTGTAAGAGCGTCCTGAAGCCGCTGAAGGAACCGATCTACCGGAGCCTGGAGAGGCTGCACACCGAGAGCCAGAGGCAGCTGGAGCAGAACCAGGTGGGACACAATATTCACCACTGAGCCTGTGCAAAGTATTTACACCCTCAAGTTACCTGGCCCCTGTTCCTCCGTCTGTCCCTGACCCCCTGGCCCCCAGGCCGTGGTCCTGGCCAGCACCACCACAGCGTTGGGGATCTGCACCTCCATCCCGGAGGCGGCGGCCATGGAGCGGATCAGCCTGAAGCTGAGCAAGCTGCACCAGGAGTATTCCCCCAGAGGAAGATCCAGCTGCTGCTGAAGGCCTGCAGGCTCATCTACCACTCCATGTCCGTCAGCTGCCCAGGTCAGATCCGCTCGGTGTTCACATCACCCAAAAGCAGATTAGCAGTGTTGGGTCCAAACCGGTTCCATGCAGTTCTAGATTTCCCTGGTTCAGAACCTTGAATCAGGGAGCACCTAAACCCATTTGGACTGGACCGTCCTCTAATGTCCCATCTGTCCAGGGCGGGCCCACGGCGCTGACGACTTCCTGCCTGTGATGATGTACGTCCTGGCCCGGTCCAACATGGCCGCCCTGCAGCTGGACGTGGAATACATGATGGAGCTGATGGACCCGGCGCTCACCCAGGGCGAAGGTAGGGCAGGAGAAAGTTAGTGGTCTGTCTTCCCTCCGGACTAAAGCCCATTATGCACTGCAGAACCCAGGCTGACGCCGAGCTGGTCGTTTTTAGCATTTCCAGCCCGGTACCGCCCGGTACCGTACCGCCCGGCTCCCTGGAACCCAGAGCAGCGGTTCCAACCGGGCCGGTTTGGAGTTAGCTGTTGATTGGTTCATTAGCTGTGGGGGCGGGACAAAGACCAGATCTCTGGATCAGAGCTAGACTTTCTCCATGGCTGTCATTTCAATATGCTGCATCAATAATCTGGGATTAGATTCGCCTCCTCAGCCAAAGAGTCTAACGGTGAATGTAGCATTTCTCCAATGAGCCAATCAGAAGTCGGTCAGGCTGTGAACGGATTTCTGCATCTGGCGTCGCTCCAGCCTGGAAATCTCGCCTGTTGCAGCTCAGAGACCAGATTCTGATGAGACTGACTTTATTTAGTTTTTGGTTAAATGCAGGGGTGACAGTACTTTTCATTTTTCGGGTTACTATGACAAAAGGTTTCTGTGCTGATTAATGTTTTTTGGAAAGCGATAAAAGCTGGTAGCTCTTGAACTGCTACTAAATAAAGCTGCATTTCTCTCAGCCCACTGGCTGCCATGTTGACACCTTGAGACGATATGAGACCTGAATCCTGAACATCGTGGCGTCGTCCCAGTTCTCCATGTCTGGTTATAACCATTCATTTTAACCTGGTTCTACTGGTCCTGAGTCCAGACAGAGGAAAAGCCTCTCAGACTCAGAGCGAGACACCAAACTATTATTTTAAATTAGACAATTGATTCCATGTAACATAATTATCGGTAGAAGCCATTAGTCTGTTAAATACTTAATGAAACATGTTTACCGTTTGATTTGGTTGTAAATGACTCAAAAACGATAATTAGTCCAAGTTTGTGTTTATTGAACGTTCAGAAACTACGGCGGCTGTGAAGGTCAAACAACCTGAACAGGTGATCACCTCTAAACCAAACCACCTTTTTATTCGTCTTTGTCGTTTACCCGTTGCCATGGCAACCAGAGGTCACGTTAAAAACATCCAGTCCGTTACGATGTCAGGTTTTCAGGCTGGATATTCATTTAGCCTCATGATCACAGCGCTGGTTGATCAGTTCATTGTTGTTGAAACAATAATTACTGAGATTGTTGTTGTTGGTCATTAATTGTGGTTGTATAATAAAGTTAGAAACGTTTTAAGCCAATCAGAGGACGAGCTGCTCTCAGCCTCCTGGTACCGGACGTGTTGGACCTGCTCTGGTAAAGCAGTTCAGAAACGATATGAAATGGGCATAAAGTTATTTATTGACCGATTAATCGTGTTTTAAATCGTTCTTGAAAACTAAGCATCTGACCCGTTGATTCGCTCCAGGCCAGCAGGTTCTGCGCTAAACCTTTCAGGGTCCGGAACCGACCGGACCGAACTACTGTCACCGTGGTTAAATGTAAATGTTTCCCTCAGATTCTATTCAGAAAAATCAGGACTGGAGACCCAAGAATGAAACTGTTCACCTCGATAGCCATAGCAACGGGTCGGTTTATGTGACGTATCCTGCTGAATGCAAAACGACCAGAACCGGAGCGCCAATGGGACTGGGCCGAACCGAGCCGGGCCGAATCCTGCAGTGCAAAAAGGGCTTAAATAGAATCGCGGTTCTGAACATTGAGGCTCCGTTTGGAGAGTTAGAATTAGTTTTATTGGTAGAAAATGGTGGTTAATTTTCTCCATGTTATTCATCTTTTATAATTGAAATGCTTTATAAACTCCAGCTTTTGAATCGCTTCATCTGCTGGTGGTGACCTTTGACCCTAAGCTGGTGGTGAGGCGTGTCCAGGTCCAGATCTTCCCAACTGAACTCTGTGGTTTGGTGGAGGGCTTGGTCCTCAGTGACATCACTTCCTGTCCATGTGTCTGAGGTTCCTACTACCTGACCACCACCTACGGCGCGCTGGAGCACATCAAGACGTTTGACCAGCAGAGGTCAGCGACGCGGCAGCTGAGCAGAGAGGTCCAGGACTCCATCCACCGCTGGGAGAGGCGGCGGACCCTCAACCAGGAGCGGGCCGGCCACGACTCTGTTCGGGTACCAAGGGGGTCCAGGTGACGCAGAGGGTCCAGGTGAGCTGCCTGACGTTAAACTGCTGTGGTTGTTGCTCTGCAGGACTTCCTGACCGTGTTTTGTCCTGAGATCGGCGTCAACCCGAGAACTCTGGGCGTCCTGCCCACCACGAGCATCCAGGAGCTGACCGAGCAGTGCGCCGCACGCTTTGAGCAAGGTACCGGTCCGCTTCTAGCTCAGCTGGGATGTGGAAAACTTCAGGACTAGTGGAAACCTTATGGAACCAAACGGACCATCAGAGGTTCTGACCTGTCCTCTCTGTGTCCAGCCGGCTTCACGCTGAGCGTCTTTGTAGATGGAGTCCTGCAGCCTGTGGTTCCTACAGACCAGGCCCTGAATGTCAAGAACCGCTGCCAGCCCGGAGCCTACTGCTTCCTCTACCACCCCCCCGACCGACCCAGCAGCCCCCAGGTCCGGCCCGACCGACCCAGCAGCCCCCAGGTCCGGCCCGACCGACCCAGCAGCCCCAGGTCCGGCCCGACCGACCCAGCAGCCCCCAGGTCCGGCCCGACCGACCAGCAGCCCCCAGTCCGGCCCGACCGACCCAGCAGCCCCCCAGGTCCGGACCTGTCCCTCTGCCCCGCCTCCTCCTCCGCCTGGTGAGGACCTGCAGATCATCAGTCCTGGGAATCTGGAGGAGGAGGAAGCCCTGATTGACCTTTAACCCCTGAGGCTTCCGAGGCACAGCGTTGCCATGGTAACTACATGACAGAGCAGGAATGTATTTTGACCTTAGAACTGAAGCTGAGGAGAACCTGGAAAACCGAATCTGGACCAAACGGGTCAGAACACGCAGGAGGACTGGTCCAGATCCTGGTTCTGGTTCTGATGACTTGGATCGGTCTGTTCTGGATCAAACATGTTCAGTCATTCTTTCTATAATAAAAACCAATAACCTCCCAGAATGGTTTACTGATGATGATGAAGGTTTGGTTACCAAGGAAACATGATTGATTATGTGATCAGTACATTTTATCATCAGATGAATCATCCCAGGCCTTAAAGTAAAAAAAATCCTGAGCCTGAAACTTATAGTTATGATAGAAATTTACTATACCGCTGCTACTGCCACAGTTTAATAAAAACTGTCTCTGAATCGTGCAACAATTGCTTCTAACAAGCTAAACACTCCAACTTAAATAAGACGTCAGTTCATTTCAACTCAAAACAAAATGTAAAATGTCTTTGCCCTAAAGGTTTGACTTGCAGGCAAAAATCCCTCCTCATGAAATTAGAGTTCAGGGTTTCCCCCATAAACTCGCTCAGCCTGGTGGTCGGGACGGTCCACCGTGTTTTGTATTAAAAGATGTTAAGTTGACAGGAAATGCAAAAGTATTAATGTGTAATTATATGTTAAGGGAAAACATCTCCAGTGAAATGATATTTAAACCCAAAACTAGTCTAAGAACAACAAAATTGAACTTCAGTTTAATCCAGATTAAGTCAGCAGCTCCATCAGGGCTTCAGGGCCCCATAAACACTAATATTTAAAACAGACACATAAATAAATAAATGTAACTTTTGTTTATTGAGATTATCAATGCTGTTACATTTTATTCAATTGTTTAGGCATAAATTAAAAGATTTTAAATTGTTTAACATTTAGATCCAAGACTTTAAGGAGTTGGCAAGTTTACTTTGTAAAACTTAAGAACAATATTCATAGTTAGAATGTTTTGTTACCATAGCAACAATCTGATGCTGGGAGTTTAATCTTTGAATTTACAAAGACATTTTTATTCTGGCCAATTAAACTCCTCCCTTCTCCCATATTTCACTAAATCAAACACAGAAGCTGTTAGAGCTGCTGATGTTTAAAAGGGGCCCATAAGTCAGATTCTGCTCCAGGCCCCATCCAGCCTTGGACCGGCCCTGTAACCTGCTGCACTAGCAGAGATGAGCAACAAATGGGAGATTTAATTCAATGCTACTAATGTGGCTTTAGTAGCTCTAACATTTCAAGTCTGTTGAGTTTTTAATAATCATCACAGAAACTATTCTGATTGGTCAGGTTATGGGAGAGTTTCTCAGATCTCTGTGCATTAACTCTAAGTAGACAACGCTTTTCAAATGGTTTGACGCATCGTGCAACCCGAAAAATAATACTAAAAATAATATAAAATCAGCGTGAATCGTTACAGACCGGAGGGCGTTAAAGCAGCGGCAGCGCGAGGCAAAGCGCAGAGGCGCCAGCTGTGATTGGTCCGCCTGTCGGGTACATAAACTATAAACCTATCCTTTAGGAATAAATCTGCTCTGCTAGTGAAATGCTAAGACAAAAGAGACGCTTGCAGCCCAGCTTAAAAAAAAAAGCTTTTTTTTTTTCTAGAAACGTAAACAAGCAACGCTTAGCCTGGTGGCGGAGCTAGTAAAGCATGGCGGGCTGCCAGGCTGATAATACACTGGGGGAAACCCTGGAGTTTTTTCAGTCAATGTTTCAGCAAGTAATTTAGAACAAGTAACATTACCAACTAAACCAGTGTTTGTCAGGTTTGACCCAGCACCCCTAGTCCTTATCCAGGTCCCCCAGGCCCCCACCAAAGAATTTGTAGACTACTTTGCACTATTATTTTATCATTAATATTACTATCACTATTGTAGATGTTTTGATTTTTATGCTTGTATCTGTATTTATCATCAAAAATAATTTCCCAGAGAACAAAAAGTCATGGGAATAGAAATTATTTTCACACTATGAAAAATGAACATTCAAGTTAAAATTGGTAGGAATAACAGCAGCCAATCGGAGTGGAAAAATATTCTTATTCTTTGCCATTTTCTAGTTGTTAAATATTCCACAAAATGACCAGATAAAGATGAACAGCATGCCAGTTTAAACTTTGATCTATTTGCCAAACGACTGAGCTCTGCAACTTTAAAACATGGATAGAACTGTAACTACATTAATCATAGCTCTTCTTCTCTTCAGTGTTTCTGTCGGTTTCTGGTGGTGCAGCTCTGTGCTGCCTTCAGGATGATGGGACATCAGAGCATCATCAATAAAACTTCACCCACATGGCATTTATTGTACAAACCAGAGCTTTCAGTGGAAAAACTAAAGTTCCTTTTAATGCCATACAAGTATGAGACAGAAACATGGATTATATCTATAGACCTGTCTATTGATTATAGATTAATAGTTTTACTGGACAGAAATTACATAGAACAAATCTGGTTCTTAATCAAATCCTAATGAGTCAAACTGAAAGTGTCATGGAGTCTCAGCCTCATGACATTAACACTGACATGAAAAATAATATTGAAGAAATAAATATCAAATCTAATTAAAAACATAAATAAGTGATCAGTTCTTTACTGTTATGGTCTGTAAGATATATTTATTCTCGGTACTAGATGTGGTCTCAACAAACCCATTAACAATATTATTTTACCTTTTATCTGGAAATAGTGTCTGTTTATTCTTGCCATAAAGTCCTCTGTATTAATTATTGCTCTAAAGGTCTTGCCATACCAGTTTATTCCTCAGTATTTACTTTAGTTTCTTAGTTTATTCTTGCATTTTGTTCTTCATTCATTTCCATTTAGTTTCCTTTGTTTTATCCTCTCTTGTTTTATTGCTATGTCCACTTTAGTTTCTTTCCTGTTGCTACATTGACCAGCCAAGAAGCTATCCATCCATCCATCCATCCATCCATCCATCCATCCATCCATCCATCCATCCATCCATCCATCCATCCATTTTCTTCCGCTTATCCGGGGTCGGGTCGCAGGGGCAGCAGCTTCAGAAGGGAGGCCCAGACTTCCCTCTCACCAGCCACTTCTTCCACCTCCTCTGGGGGAACCCCAAGGCGTCCCAGGCCAGCCGAGAGACATAGTCCCTCCAGCGTGTCCTGGGTCTCCCCTCCTCCCGGTGGGACCTGAACTCCTCACCAGGGAGGCGTCCAGGAGGCATCCTGACCAGATGCCCGAGCCTCAACTGGCTCCTCTCGACGTGGAGGAGCAGCGGCTCTACTCCCTCCCGGATGACCGAGCTTCTCACCCTATCTCTAAGGGCCCGGCCACCCTGCGGAGGAAACCCATTTTGGCTGCTTGTATCCGTGATCTCGTTCTTTCGGTCATGACCCAAAGCTCATGACCATAGATGAGGGTGGGAACGTAGATCGACCTGTAAATCGAGAGCTTCGCCTTTTGACTCAGCTTCTCTTCACCACGACGGACCGGTACAGCGCCGCTTCACGGCAGACACTGCACCAATCCGCCTGTCGATCTCCCGCTCCCTTCGTCCCTCATTCGTGAACAAGATCCCCAGATACTTAAACTCCTCCACTTGAGGAAGGACGACCCCCCTGACCCGGAGAAGGACCTCTACCCTTTTCCGGCTCAAGACCATGGCCTCGGATTTGGAGGCACTGAGCCTCATCCCGGCCGCTTCACACTCGGCCGCGAACCGTTTCAGCGAGAGCCGCAGATCACGATCTGATGAAGCCATCAGGACCACATCATCCGCAAAAAACAGAGATGAGATCCTAAGGCCACCAAAACGGATCCCCTCAACACCTCGGCTGCGCCTAGAAATTCTGTCCATGAAAGTAATGAACAGAATCGGTGACAAAGGGCAGCAGCCTTGGCGGAGTCCAACTCTCACCGGAAACGAGCCCGACTTACTGCCGGCAATGCGGACCAGACTCTGACACCGGTCATACAGGGACCTGACAGCCCGTATCAAAGGGCCCGGTACCCCATACTCCCGGAGAACCCCCCACAAGGCCCCCCGAGGGACATGGTCGAATGCTTTCTACAAGTCCACAAAACACATGTAGACTGGTTGGGCGAACTCCCATAAACCCTCCAGGACCTGCTGAGGGTGTAAAGCTGGTCCAGTTTCCACGACCAGGACGAAAACCACACTGCTCTTCCTGAATCCGAGGTTCGACTATCCGACGGACCCTCCTCTCCAGGACCCCTGAATAGACCTTACCCAGGAGGCTTAAGAGTGTGACCCCTCTGTAATTGGAGCTCACCCTCCGGTCCCCCTTTTAAATAGGGGGACCACCACCCCGGTCTGCCAATCCAGAGGAACTGCCCCCGATGTCCATGCGATATTGCAGAGTCGCGTGAGCCAACACAACCCTACAACATCCAAAGCCTTAAGGAACTCCGGGCGGATCTCATCCACCCCCGGGGCCCTGAGGCCACCGAGGAGCTTTTTGACCCCTCGGTGACCTCGCCCCCAGAGATTGGAGAGCCCAACCCAGAGTCCACAGGCTCAGCTTCCTCAACAGAAGGCATGTTGGTGGGATTGAGGAGGTCTTTGAAGTATTCCGCCCACCGACCCACAACGTCCCGAGTCGAGGTCAGCAGCCACCATCCCCACTGTAAACAGTGTTGGTGCTGCACTGCTTCCCCCTCCTGAGACGCCGGATGGTGGACCAGAATCGCCTCGAAGCCGTATGGAAGTCTTTCTCCATGGCCTCTCCAAACTCCTCCCACGCCCGAGTTTTCGCCTCAGCGACCCGAGCCGCATGCCGCTTCGCCCGCCGGTACCATCAGCTGCTTCTGGAGTCCCACAGGCCAAAAAGACTCCATAGGACTCGTTCTTCAGCTTGACAGCATCTCTCACCGAAGATGTCCACCAATGGGTGGACACGGCGATGGAGGCACGGAACATGGTCCACTCAGACTCAATGTCCCCCACCTCCCCCGGAACGTGTTCGAAGTTCTGCCGGAGATGGGAGTTAAAGCTCCGTCTCACAGGGGACTCCGCCAGACGTTCCCAGTAGACCCTCACTACACGTTTGGGCTGCCAGGTCTGACCGACTTCCGGAGCCAACACACCACCAGGTAGTGGTCAGTGGACAGCTCCGCCCCTCTCTTCACCCGAGTGTCCAAGACATACGGCCGCAGATCCGATGAAACGATGACAAAATCGATCATCGAACTGCGGCCTAGGGTGTCCTGGTGCCAAGTGCACGTATGGACACCCTTATGCCTGAACATGGTGTTCGTGATGGACAGACCGTGATGAGCACAGAAGTCCAACAACAGAACACCACTCGAGTTCAGATCGGAGGGGCCGTTCCTCCCAACCACGCCCCTCCAGGTCTCATTGCCCACGTGAGCGTTGAAGTCCCCCAGCAGAACAAGGGAGTCCCCAGGAGGGGCATCTCCAGTCCCCCCTCTAAGGACTCCAAGAAGGGGGGTAATCTGAACTGTTGTTCGGCCCGTAAGCACAGACAACAGTCAGAACCCGTCGCCCCACCCGTAGGCGGAGGGAGGCTACCCTCTCGTTCACCGGGGTAAACCCCAACTTACAGGCGCCAAGATGGGGGGCAACAAGTATGGCCACTCCTGCCCGGCGCCTCTCGCCGTGGGCAACTCCAGAGTGGAAGTACGTCCAGCCCCTCTCAAGGAGACTGGTTCCAGAACCAGAGCCATGCGTCGAGGTGAGGCCGACTATTTCTAGCCAAACACACCAGCTCCGGTTCCTTCCCCACCAGAGAGGTGACGTTCCACGTCCCAAGAGCTTCTGCAGCCGAGGATCAGACCGCCAGGGTCCCCTCCCTCGGCTGCCGCCCATGACACATTGCACCCGACCCCTTTGGCCCCTCCGACAGGTGGTGAGCCCATTGGAAGGGGAACCACGTCTCCTCTTCGGGCTCCGTGGTTAAAAGCCCGGCCACCAGGCGCTCGCCATCGTGCCCCACCTCCAGGCCTGGCTCCAGAGTGGGACCCCGGTGACCCGCGTCCGGGCGAGGGAACGCCAAATTCAAAGTTTGTCTCCATCATGAAGGGTCTTCAGGCTGCGCTTTGTCTGGTTCCTCACCTAGGACCTGTCTGCCTTGGGTGACCCGACCAGGGGCATAAAGCCCCAGACAGCAGCTCCTAGGATCATTGGGACACACAAACCCTCCACCACGATAAGGTGGCAGCCCAAGGAGGAGGCCAAGAAGCTACAAACACTGAATAGAAGAAGAAGAGCCGCCATGTTGCAGCCAAGCATGATTTAATGTTACACAATACAGTTTTACCAAGTTGCTCAAAGTCTAAACTGGTATTGTTGTGCATTTAAGGTGTTAGTTTACCTTCGACCAAACGCCCCCCTAAGGAATCCCAGCGCCCCCCTTTTGTAAAAATGTCCGCCATCTTCCCGTCTTGTCCCGTTTCCTCTGTCCACCGCCACTTGTTTTGAATTCCTTTCTCAACTAAACGTGTTTCTTTACCGGTTCAGACAAACTCCAACTCCTTTCATATCGCATTTGATTTAAACTGAACGCACGCGCTTTTCTACAAACCGTCTTACAGTCATTGGTCAAGAACACGGAGCTAGAATTCTGATTGGCTGACATCTTTGTCTATTATCTACGGTTTAGTTTGGTCCAATGCTGCTTTGCTTGAGAGTCTGACCCCCAGACGGAGCTCTTTACGCCTAAGTTTCAGACGTCTGACTAAATAAATCTATTTATTTTAATTTTAAGTAGTTCTTTAAATGTCCTGTGATATGAAATACTTACCCATGTATCCATAACAACCGGAACTTTCACTATCCAGCAAGTTATTTACCGTTTATTGACCGAGTAGACGCCTCACAGAGCCGGTCGGCCCGTTGCTGCGATACGTAACTGTGTCCGCCATATTGAATGTGGCATCTCTGCCATAAGGTGATACAAGTGAATGGACCGTTTTACAAAGTATTTTAAGTTAATAATTGCCATTGACACATTTTCTCACACACATTCATATATTTGGCATTCAAAGAAATTACTAAAAGACAGAGTTTCTAACATTTGATGTCATTATTTAATTGTTTTGGGGCATTTCTGAATAAAGAGCTCAATGTTTTATTTGATAGAAATATTATAATCATTTTTATATTGAAACTGATGAACAGACACACTTTTACAGTGTTTTATTTAACAATATATTTACATAATTCCATAATTTAATGTACATTTAGCATTTCAAGACAACAAATAATTTTCCTGTATTTATTTTTTATACGTTATTGAGAAATGACTTGATTTATAAATCGTCATATTCAAACATTAACTATATATTTTTCTTACTTTTTCCCAGATAATATCTATTATCAATCAATCAAATCTTATTTGTATAGCACATTTCAGCAGCACGACATTTCAAAGTGTTTACACAGTTTAAAATAAACATTAAAAAAATAAATAAAAACAGAGACAGAGATTTTGATTAAAAATAAAAAACATATAAAAACATAAGTAAGTAAGTAAGAACTTTATTAATCCCATAGGGAAATTAAGATTGTCTGCTGCTCACACACACACACACATTAATTCACATACACACAGCATTAAGAAAATCATACAGTTTACACACATTAAAAGTAATCTAGTAAAGGAACTTAAATATAATAAAATAAGTAAAATAAGTACATTCCTTCCCTTAACCCTCCCAGAAATCGCATTGTGGAGCCTAATGGCCCGTGGGACAAAGGAGTTTTTAAACCTCTCAGCTGAACATCCCAGTGAGAGAAACCTGCCACTGCGGGAGCTTCTCTGGTTGAAGAAAACAGTATGCAGGGGATGGTTTATGTTCTCCAGGACTGAACTGAGTTTAGACAGTGTCCTCTGTTCCACCACTGTCTCCACAGAGTCCAAGTTCACACCACACATTGATCAATTTATCCATAAGCAACTCTAAACAGCATGGTTTTAATTTGAGGTTTAAAGTCACTCAGTGTTTCAGCTGTTTTACAGTTTTCTGGAAGTTTATTCCAAATTTGTGGTGCATAAAAACTGAATGCTGCTTCTCCTGGTTTGGTTCTGGTTCTGGATGCAGAGCAGAACCAGAACCAGAAGATCTGAGGGGTCCAGACGGTTGGTACGGCACTAGCAGATCTTTAAGGTATTGTGGTGCTAAACCGTTCAGTGATTTATAAACTAACAATAGTATTTTAAAGTCTCTTCTCTGAGCTACAGGGAGCCAGTGTAGAGACTTTAAAACTGGTGTTATGTCTCTATCTTCCTGGTTTTAGTGAGAACAGCTGCAGCAGCTTCTGGATCAGCTGCAAATGTTTGATTGGTTTATTAGTCAGACCTGTTAAGACGCTGTTGCAGGAATCAATGAGGCTAAAGATAAACACATGGATGAGCTTCTCTAGATCTCGCTGAGACATCAGTCCTCTAATCCTGGAGATTCTTCAGGTGATTGAAGGCCAACTGTGTGACTTTGTGACTGTCTTGATGTGGCTCTGAAGGTTCAGGTCAGAGGTCATCACTACTCCCAGGTTTCAGGCCTATTACAGTTTGTCAACTCTGCTATTGACAGCAGCATTGTGTAGCCTATAGAACTAGACTGAAAGACCATTTAAAGGCCTTTGCAGGTGGTTTGAGTTCATTAGCTGATTAGACTGTGATACCAGGTGCCATCAATTATGAACCTTTTCACAAGATTCTAATTTTCGGATATGATGAATTTGAGATTGTCATTTGTTGTCATTTGTAATCATCAAAATTAAACAAAATAAACATTTTAAATATATGAGTTTGTATGTAATGTATGAATATAACATACAAGTTTCACTTTTTAAATGGAATTACTGAAATAAATCTACTTTTTCATGATATTCTAATTTTATTTTATGACCAGCACATGTATTTATATGTATATTATCAGGTTGGATCCGAAATCCCATTAATCAGAGAGAGAAACAGAGAGAGGGGCGGCGGCTCCGAAGACGCCATACCGCAAACAAACAGCGCTACAAGCGCTGAAACTCACAAAAACAACCAAAACTTAGAACCAAAACGAAGTCAAGACTGTTAGAAACCACTTACATGAAAAAAATAAAAGAAAGAAAGAAAATAACCACCGTTTAGGTCACGTTCACTCTCTCAAACTCACCACCACCACCAGAGAGAGAGACAGAGAGAGAGAGAGAGAAAAGAGAGGAGAGAGAGAGAGAGAGAGAGAGGAGAGAGAGAGAGAGACAGAGAGAGAGAGAGCAGAGAGAGAGAGAGAGAGACAGAGAGAGAGGAGACAGAGAGAGAGAGACAGGAGAGGAGAGACAGAGAGAGAGAGAGACAGAGAGAGAGAGAGAGAGAGAGACAGAGAGAGAGAGAGACAGAGAGAGAGAGAGAGAGAGAGGAGAGAGGACAGAGAAGAGAGAGACAGAGAGAGAGAGAGAGAGAGAGAGAGAGAGACACGGAGAGAGAGACAGAGAGAAGAAGAGAAGAGCAGGAGAGAGAGGAGAGAGAGAGAGAGAGAGAAGAGAGAGAGACAGAGAGAGAAAAGAGACAGAGAGAGAGAGAGAGAGAAGAGAGAGAGAGAGACAAGAGGAGAGACGAGAGAGAGAGAGAAGAGAGAGAGAGACAGAGAGAGAGAGAGACAGAGAGAGAGAGAGAGAGAGAGAAGAGAGAGACGAGGAGAGAGAGAGAGAAGAGAGAGAGAGAGAGAGAGAGAGAGAGAAGAGAGAGAGAGAGAGAAGAGAGGAGAGGAGAGAGAGAAGAGAGAGAGAGAGAGAGAGAGAGAGAGCAGAGAGAGAGAGAGAGAGAAGAGAGACGAGAGAGAGAGAGAGGAGAGAGAGAAGGAGAGAGACAGAGAGAGAAGAGAGAGACAGAGAGAGAGAGAGAGGAGAGAGACACGGAGAGAGAGACAGAGAGAGAAAGAGAGACAGAGAGAGAGAGAGAGAGAGAGAGAGACAGAGAGGGAGACCCCAGAGGTGAGAAGGGAATTTTATTTTAATATAAAATAATTGTATCTGATGCCTTGAAATTGGCCTCTGTCTCTTTAAATCTTGCCACAATACAGTGATAGTAATTGCATTTTTAGATGAAGTGAAACATTTTATAAATTCAAAAAAATTAAAACCATTTTAGAAGAAAAATACTTGAATCTGTCATTGAGAAGAATTATATAATCTGTGTCTGACCAACAGATTTACACAAAAATGTGTTGAAATATTGAACACATACAGTTATAATGTCACGTACATCTGAACACACTGTGTGAACATGAACACCAAACGTGCATGAAAGGTAAATCATTGTTGTGTTATTGTGTCTGTGTTCAGAGACTTGGTCCTGACCCCCTGCTGTGCAGGACATCGTCCTCCAGAGCCGCCGACTCCCAAGTGTCTCAGTGACATTTTACCAGCTCAACTGTCTGCAGTGGCCATCAGCCGAGCTGCTTCTGTTTCTGTTCACACTTCAGGAGTTTTCTAGTTGATCTGTGAAGTAGTGACATCACTCTGTGACATCATGCAAACTGATGTCACACAGACTGATGCATTGATGTCACAAGGCTGCAGGCTTGAATTCTGAAGTCCTTATCATTGCAGAAGTGACAGAGTACGGAGAAAGATCAGTGTACAGATATCTCTACACACAAGGCATTAAAAATGACTCAATACATTTATGGATTAATGAAGAAAGTAAGAATTTTCTCGACGACAGATGAAAAAGAAGAGATTCTCCTCAAGAAAGACGAGGAACTAAACAACTTATCAGATGTCATAAAACATTTGATGGAAGAAAATGCCAGACTGAAGCAGGAGAAGACGACCCTGCAGCAGGAAAACACGGCCATGAAGAGCAGAGGCGCCACTCTGGAGGAGAAAAGCGCCATCTTGGAGGAGAAGACTACTGTCCTGGAGGAAATTAACTCTGTCCTGAAACAAAAAATCACCATCCTGGAGCAGGACAAAACCAACCTGGAGGAGACAGGAACTGCTTTGGAGGAAGTGAACGCTGCCCTGGAGCAAAAGGTCACCACCCTGGAGCAGATAAAGAAGGACCTGGAGCTGAAAAACAAGGACCTGGAGCTGAAAAACAAGGCCCTGGAGGTGAAAAACAAGACCCTGGAGGTGAAAAACAACAATCTGGAGCAGAAAATCACTGCTTTGGAGAAGACAAACTCTTCCTTGGAGAAGGAAAAAATCGCTCTGCAGGAGGAAGGAAGAGCCTTTAAACGTATAAACACGTCGCATAGTCAGAAAATCGCCACATTGGAGCAGGAAAACACCAATCTGGAGAGGAAACGTACCATTTTGTTTGAGATAAACGCTTCCCTGGCACAGATTAATACCAACCTGGAGCAGGAAAACGCCGCCCTGGAGAAGGAAAAGGCTGATCGGAAGAAGAAAGCAACATCTTTCATCGTTTATACAAAACCTGCAGTTGGAACTGGAACAGTTGACCAGAGACTCTGGTCAACTGTTCCAGTGAACTGGTTTTCACTTTTGAAATGTGAAAACCAGTTCACTTCTCCAGGGCTTCATAGTGAGTCCTGTCGGTCTCCTGCTTGACCTCCAGGGCTTCATACTAACTGCATGGAGTCTCCATGTCTGGGTTCTCTCCGGGTTCTCCGGCTTCCTCCCAAATCCAAAAGCATGACTGTCGGGTCCCTTGGGTAGATTAGTGATTCCTACCCAAGGGGCCACTAATCATATCACTAATCACGTGTTTTGCAGCTGTGCAGGTAAACAACTTGTACACAAGACTTTTTTTTAACTTGTCCGCAAATTACGAAAGAGGATCAGGGCCACCGAAAAGAAAAAAAAAAGACTTCTGACTTTAATCTGGGAAGTCTGACTTTAATTTTAGACTTCTGAGATTAAAGTCAGACTTCTGAGATTAAGTTAGCATGTTCTCCCCATGCATGTGTGGGTTCTCTCCGGGTACTCCGGCTTCCTCCCAAATCCAAAAGCACTTTAAACTCAGAATTATGACTTTAAACTCAGAATTATTATTATTTTTCGGTGGCCCTAATCCTCCTCTGTATCAAATGGAGTCTTGGATCTTTCGAAAACAATCCCATATACATGTTTTGCACTAAATGTTATGGTTTTATAGGTATTTAAAAAACAGTTGACGAGATTTAAAGGACATGTTGTAGTTTTATAAAACACACTTCATAAACAACAGATTTAGTAGCTCAGACATGTATCGGCTCATATGATTTTATGTAATCAGCAGCATAGAATCATGTAGATCATCACACACTTTGTCATTAACAGTTATATGGATCCTGACTCAGCGGTTAATGGGTTAATGAGTTTTACAGGTTTGTGTTGTAGTGACGGCAGCTGCAGCTGCTTTAAATACACTTTGAAACCATGACAACGCGAGTATATCTGCCTAGTTATCATATTATAAACAATTTAATGACTTATTTTCGTCATTAAACTGAAGACGGTCGGACTTCTTAGTGCGCATGCGCGGGCATGCGCCCTCGCTGCATGTATCGTCTCCTGACAGCGTGTCGCTATCGGACTGAGCACCGGCCCACATCCGCGTCCCTGTCGCGGGAGCGCGCATCGCTCCATCCATCCATTTTCCTACACCCTTGTCCCTTAATGGGGTCGGGAGGTGCTGGTGCCTCTCCAGCTGGCGTTCCGGGCGAGAGGCGGGGTCAGGGGTCACCCTGGACAGGTCGCCAGTCTGTCGCAGGGCAACACAGAGACACACAGGACAAACAACCATGAACACCTAGGGACAATTTAGACAGACCAATTAACCTAACAGTCATGTTTTTGGACTGTGGGAGGAAACCGGAGTACCCGGAGAAAACCCACCATGCACAGGGAGAACATGCAAACTCCATGCGGGGGGACCGGGGCTGGGAATCGAACCCAGAACCTTCTTGCTGCAAGGCAACAGCTCTACCAACTGCGCCACTGTGCAGCCGTTCGCGCATCGCGATAAGCTCGCATATTGACGAGAAAACCGACAAAAATATGACCGAGCAGGAAATTTTATCACGTTTCTTAACCACGTATTTCCTAAAACGGTGAGTTTTATTTTGCAAATTACTTTAAATAAATACGGTTTTTACATCTTTGTTGACACACGAGTCAAACATATTATTCTAAACAACTTATTCTAAACAACAAATAAAATTAAAATTCTAATGATAAATCAACTAGGAAATCAAACAAATGCTAAGAATAAACTAAACAATTTAAATTCTAAGATTTAACAAAACATTGGTAAAAATAGCTCCTACAGGTATATATATGTCCATCTTACTTGTGAAATGTTGTTTATGGAGCCTCACATCAATAATCCATCGATCTGAACAACAATATCTCTGTTTTGATTGGCAAAGTAGGAGGGACTACCGCTCCAAGATGGCCGCCGTGTTTCCTGCGCCGGAGCAGCCAATGAGGGATCTGCTCTTATATTATATTTGTCTATGAGGCGGACCGTTGAGAAGCTCCTCGCTGCAGCAAACAGGAAGGGGCGGGACGGACCACTGTCAGCCTCATACCTTATATGGAAATGGGACCATTGCACTCCGGAAGTGAAGGGGGCGCTATTTCATGTATTATCCGCGGTCTCCCGTTTTTATTTTCTTTTGAAATCTGTGATATATCTTCACCTTTAGGAAGGAGTTTCACTCTCAACATGTATTTGAACTTCAATATTTTATTTACTTAACGGCAGCTCACAGTTTTTAACAAATTCTGTAGTTTTCTGTAGTTTTAAAACTACGGCGCCCCTTCCTGTTGACTTGGGACCGTTTGGTCAAAAGCGGAAATCTGGAGCTCTTTAATCCCTCAATCATCCTGTTCACACAATAAATATTATAATCATTTACTCAAAATAAATTTATTAAAACACAACTGGAGAAATAAAACCACAAATTTAAAGTTAAATTCATTTAGTGAAAATAATTTCAATAATAAATTTAAATGCTTTTTTTTAAAATGTCTGATTCATTAAACTGCTCCGCTGTGAGCAGATCAACCATAAAACAGCTGGTTTAGTTGGATAAAAAACTAAACCAGCTGGTTAGCTGTTCGTCTAAGTTTCTAGTTTTACTAATAATTTCATTTAACAGCTAAACCAACATTTTGTCCAACATTTTCAGATTCAACATTTCTGCTGCCAAAATCACAAAATCCATTTGATCAATAACTGAATGAATTATTGGTTCATCTGTCAATAATCGCGTGAGCCAAACGACCCTTTGAATCCGATTGTCCTCATGATGATGAAACATTGAGTCGGTCAGGGATCATCTCTCAGATGGAGCGTTTGGCCCTGGGTTTGGCCTGGCAGGTTCTGGTTCTCCTCCGATCCACTGGGCCACCATCTGAGCCACTTCCTGCCCGGCGTCCAGGACGAAGGCGTGCCGAACGCCTCGCTCACACAGCCGGATGTCTCCGTGCGGGAAGTCCCTCCTCATGTCCTGGAAGTAGCTGACCGGACACCAGTGGTCCGTGGCTCCATAATAGAAAATGAGCTGCAACAGAACCAGGCAGAACTTGGAGGTTCTGATGGACGTGGTGAGGCGGTTCTGACCCAGACCGACAGGTTCTTACCCTGTCCAGGTTCTTCTGGATGGTAACGTTGTCTCTTTCCTGAACCAGCCTCATTTCCTGGCCGCCCAGGTACATGGAGTTCACTGCAACCAGAACCAGAACCATGAAGAGGGACGACGTTCATCATGTCGGAGCTTCAGAGCATCAAACCTTCAGCGAAGTCACTGAATCTCACCGAACTTCAGGCTCTGCTCAGTAACTCCTGAGCAGAGCCGGTCCTAGCCTGTTTGGTGCCCTGGGCGCCTCGCCGCCCCCTGTCCTCCCCCAGCAACAAGGGGTTTGTGTTTGTGGTGTTTGTGGTGTGAAGGTCATCTGTGTCAGATGTTCCAACGTCTTCACATAAATTCATTCATAACATCCAGATCTTTAGTATCTTGTACCACATTGTCTCCAAAAGAGCTTTAACATTGAATATAGATGAAACGAGGCCACAGTGTTGATTACAGTACATTCATACTGTATCAACAATTTACTAAACTATAATGTTTAAGGACTTTAGGTCTTCAATCTTGGTTTTACTCTTTCAGTCTGGGCATCAACATAATTTGCAAATCTTAAGTAATTAACCTTAAACATGTCAACATACTATTGACTTGTTTCTTTGAGGTTAGTTATGACACTGAATGAACCACAGCTTCTCAAACCTTTGCTATGTAGAACAGATTAACATGACAACCTGCCTTCAAGACGAAGCACAGGGCAGAGCTGGCCCACCTCTACCGGCTGCCCCTCACAACATGCCGCCCTGGGCGGTTGCCCACTTAGACATGAACAGGTAGACGCCTCATGGAAGAGGGGGGGTCAAAGGTCATGGAGCGGGCCGGCCCGTTGCTGCGATACGTAACAGCGTCCGCCATGTTGAATGGAATATGTGCCTGTAAGGTGAAACAGGTAAATGGACTGAACTTTATAAAGTCCTGTGTTAAAAAGTATTTTAAGTTAATTCCTGACATTGACACATTTTCTCACACATCAATATATTTGGCAATCAAAGAAATGACTAAAGAGAGTTTCTAACTTTGATGTGATTATTTAATTGTTTTGGGGCATTTCTGAATAAAGAATGTTTTATTTGATAGAAATGATTCTGATCATTTCATATTGAAATTGATGAACAGACACTTTTACAGTGTTTAAAGAATATATTTACATAATTCCATAATTTAATGTACATTTAAGTTTCAAGAAAATAATTTTCCTGTATTTATTTTTTATATATTATTGAGAAATGACTTGATTTATAAATCAGTCACTGTCAAACAATAAACTACATATTTTTTGTACTTTTTTCCAGAAATAAATATTTATTATAGTTTGTCAAATATTGACAGCAAAGAGTGAAAATAATTCTAACAGAGTAAATTATTTATATTTCATTACACAAGATACATTATTACACTAAGACTTCAGATTGAGATATTTGAAACACAAAGTGAAAGAATAAAACATGTATTTCATATAGTGGGAACATTGGTCACTGACTGCTGGTCCCTCTGGGAGACTCAAGACCGAACGTCCTGGTTCACAGGCTGAAGCCGAGAGTCAAAGAGAAACGATCCAACAGGGAAATAAATAAATGTTTGTTTTCTAGAGCATCTTTATAGCTCAACATGGAAACAGACTGAAGACCAGCAGCTCTGATCCTCACTGATCTGTTAAATCCTCTGGTTTCTAATTCACTTCTCCTCTAACTGGTTCCTCTCTCAGTAGAAAACAGTGTGACAATGTTAGCTGCTATGCTAACAACCAGCGGTTATTTTGGGTCAATTTAGCTACAGAGGAAACATTTTCCTGTGTTTATAAGTGAATTTCTGGCTGTCAAAGTGATTCTGATGTTTCATCCTGACCTGGTAATGAGGATGAATCCAGTTTGTTTCTAAAACGGTTGAAACACAGAGGACTTGAGGAGCTCCGATCCTCTGCTGCCACAGTCAAGATGGCGGCGCTGTAACGTAGGACTCCGTGACGCGTCGACGTGTTGATGTCACATCAGAAACAGTCGATAAAACAACTGGAACGTTTCTGACTGCAAATAACTTTGTGACAAATCTGTTGCTGCATTTTTAAATAATCAGGAAAAGATTCTTTATTTGCTGCCAGTTTAGTTTTAAGATGGTTTTCCTTTAATTCAAGTATTTCGAGATATTAAAAACTAGACATTTGCTGAAATTGTGTGTTTTTGCAGTAAAAATATTACGGTAAAATCCAGACCACCAGGTTTAGGATGCGGAGGAAGATGTGGACTGCTCACAGAGACTCGGTTGAACCCACCAGAACCCACCTGGACCCACCTGAACCCACCTGAACCCACCTGGACCCACCTGAACCCACCTGGACCCACCAGGACCCACCTGGACCCACCAGGACCCACCTGGACCCACTGGACCCACTGGACCACCTGGACCCACCTGGACCCACCAGGACCCACCTGGACCCACCTGGAACCACCTGCACCCACCTGGACACACCTGGACCCACCTGGACTCACCAGAACCCACACCTGGACCCACCTGGACCCACCTGCACAGTCTCCAGAGAACATCTGCAGCGCGGGTCGCAGTACGCATGCGTCCAGCGTCGGGACGCCGCGCAGCAGCAGGCGGACCAACGCGGCGGCGGCGGCGCCCGGCAGCAGCGACAGCAGGAAAAGCGGCAGGTAGAACAGGAAGCGCAGCTGGCACAGCACCGGGGTCATGACCTTTCCCTGCGGGCTCTGGGCCATCCGCTCGATGGTGGGGAACAGCAGCACGGCCTTCTGGACCTGCGGCAGGACGAGACGGGTCAGCGCCACCCGGACCGGGCCCACCTCTGGTCCCGGTTCTGGTTCCGGACCTCCAGCTCGGGGCTCCTCCTCATCATGTCCAGGATCATGTAGCAGCCAATGGAGTGGCCCACCAGAACCAGCCGGGTTCCTCTGGGGACCCGGTCCCGGATGAAGTCCAGCTTGTGTCGGACCTGTCCGTCCAGTCCGAACACGTCCTGCCGGGCCGCCGCCGCGCCATCTGGACCCAAACAGACAGAACCATCGGAACCGGACCGGCCCAACTAGGTTCTGCTGCCAGAACCGGACCCACCTTCTACGAGGTCCATGGAGTCCGGAGGGGCGCAGTGTCCGGCGTGGCTCACGGCCCAGACGGGCCTTCCCAGCATGCAGTGCAGCGACCGCATGAAGCTCTCATAGAAGCCCACGAGCCCCGGGTTTCCTGTGGGACAGGAAGTACCGATCAGCGGGACAGGAAGTACCGGACCAGCTGATCTGGACCCCCAGCAGGAAGTTCTGACCCACCTGGGATGAGGAGCAGCAGAACCTTTTCTCCTGACGGCTGAACAGAACCGACTTTCAGAACCTCGGTAGCGGCTCCGCTGCAGAAGAAGAACTCTGACTGGATCTCCATGCTGGGCCAGCCGGAACCAGAACCTCCCGTTAGTCCGGTGTTCTGGAAGGTCGGGACTCTGAAAGTTTCCGCTTTCAGACGGACGTTGTCGTGTTTGGACCGGATCCTCTGCAGAACCTGATCGTGTTATTGAATTGACGGGTTCTGGAGGTTCTGGACGGGTTTGGACTCCCGGTCCACCAGGAGACTTTGGACCAGAGTTAAAGGTTCGAGTTACTCCAGCAGATTATTGGACGAACCTTTGCTCTGATGTCATCAGATTCTGTTCCGGTGAATTCCGGATTGCACAAGAACCGGATCTTTTCCTGGAGCAGAACGTTCTCCCTGGCCGTCAGTTACGGTTCTGATTTTGCTACTGAACAATATTCCCTAAATAAATGATAGAACATAATGCAGAAGTAAGAAACTGTCCCTGAACGCATCGCCACGTCTAACGGCACCAACCCAGAAGTTCTGCCGGTTCTGGAGGGAACCGGCGTTTGGACCGGTCCGCCCAGCCAATCGGGTAGAGCTTACCTGGTAAATACGGTCATCGATCATGATCGATCTCTTCTTCTTCCGGTCTGGTCATGCTACTGCTCTGTGATTGGCCAGCTAAGTTGGTGCGTTTGAGGCGCAGCAGAGACTCGGAATTTCTGCCGTCAGAACCAAAAGATTCTGGATTTGATCGACTGACGTCAGAACATCCTGCTGATGGTCACGTGTTTCCCACAAAGCTGACGTTTCCATGGAGACCGAAAGGTTTCTGAAGAAAGAACTGGACATCAGATGCGCCCCCTGCTGGTAAAGAGCTAAAGAAGAAAAACGCCGGTTCGGTTCTGGTTCGGTTCTCCATATTGAGCTGCAAACTGGACCTGGACTGGAGAGAAATAACAGTTGGAGCTTCACTGAATGATGACGCACCGTCTACGTCATCAGCATGGTTGGGCTATGGCAAGACTTTTATAACATAAATTCGGTTTTACGGCCCTTAAATTCCAGAAATCTCAAATTGTTTTATGACTAGACGTTTTAGCAATTTAAGATATCTCTAATTATATTCTGACTAGTCGAAATGACGTCAGATTTACCATTGACTGGTATGGACAATTCAAGATATCTAAAATGAATTACTGACTATCTGAAATACACATTTCAGATATCTACAATTAAATTATGACTAGTCATAAAGTAAATTCAAGATATCTACATTTTAGCTTTGACTACTCATAATTCTGATTAAAGATATCTCGAATTACTCCATAATTCAAGATATCTTAAATGTATTTTTAGATAGGAGAAATGTAGTTTTGACATGTGAAAACTAAATTATTAATATCTTAAAAGCAAAAGTGGATGGTCCGGAAGCAAACTCCAGTATCATTTAAGGGTAACGGGACTGTATCCTCCTGAAAGACTAAATGCTGAAATTATGACCTTTGATATAAAGTATTCAGTCTGTAATTTTAAAGACACCCAGGTGAAAAAAGTATAGTATACTAAATGTTAACATACTTTAGTACTTTTATCAATGTACTAAACTGTACTATATTGAAACAACTAATTTTGTGCTTATATATACTTTAGTAGTATTTAAATAGTTTTAAATTACAACTAATAGTATATTTTAGTATACTATACATACTTTTTTGGAACAACTTCAAGTATACTTAGAGTACTTAAAGTATACTTTATAAATATAATATTTCAGAGCTTTATTATTATATTTTGATATAATTATTATATTTTGAGTGTAATAATTGTCTCAGAATTATAATAAAAATATATATTTCATCCATCCATCTTTCCCAAGGAGTCCATCAGAGACATCGTCCCTCCAGGTGTCCTGGTCTCTCCTCCTCCTGGTGGGACCTGATCTCCTCACCATGAGGCTCCATCCTGTCCAGATGTCCAACTGGCTCCTCTGGACATGGAGGAGCAGCAGCTCGACTCTGAGTCCCTCCTGATGACTGAGCTTCTCTCTCTGAGGGTCCAAACACCCTGAGGAGGAAACACATTTGGGCCGCTTGGATCCGTGATCTGGTTCTTTCGGTCATGACCCAAAGACCATACAGTGGGGAGAACAAGTATTTGATACACTGTTGATTTTTCAGGTTTTCCCACTTGCAAAGCTTGTAAATGACTGTAATGTTTATCATAGGTTCTCTCCAACTGTGAGTGAAGGAATATAAAACAAAAATCCAGAAAAATACAATGTATGATTTTTAAATAATTAATTTCCATTTTATTGTGTGAAATTAAGTATTTGATCATCTATCAACCAGTAAGAATTTTGGCTCTCACAGACATGTTAGTTCATCTTTAAGAAGCCCTCCTGTTCTCCACTCATTACCTGTATATAAGACACCTGTCCACACACTCAACCAAACAGACTCCAGCATCTCCACTATGCCCAAGACCAGAGAGCTATGAAGGACATCAGGGATCAAACTGTAGACCTGCACAAGGCTGGGATGGGCACAGGACAATAGGCAAGCAGCTTGGTGAGACGCAACAACAGTTGGTGCAATTATTAGAAAATGGAAGAAATCAAAATAACGGAAAATCTCCCTCGGTCTGGGGCTCCATGCAAGATCTGACCTCATGGAGCATCATTGATCTTAAGGAAGGTGAGAAATGAGCCCAGAACTACACGGCAGGACCTGGTCAATGACCTGAATAGAGGGACCACAGTCTCAAAGACAACAATCAGTAACACTCGACACCGTCAAGGATTAAAATCCTGCAGTGCTCAAGGTTCCTCAAGCCAACGCATGTCAAAGCCCGTCTGATGTTTGACCATCTGAATGATCCAGATGAGGAGAAGGTCATGTGGTCTGATGAGACAAAAATAGAACTTTTTGGTTTAAACTCCACTCGTCATGTTTGGAGGAAGAAGAATGATGAGCACAACCCCAAGAACACCATCCCAACCGTGAAGCACGGCGGTGGAACCATCATTCTTTAGGGAGCTTTTCTGCAAAGGGGACAGGACGACTGCACCATATTGTGGGAAGGATGGATGGGGCATGTATCGTGAGATTTTGGCCAACAACCTCCTCCCTCAGTAAGAGCACTGAAGATGGGTGGTGGCTGGTCTTCCAGCATGATAACGACCCAAAACACACAGTCAGGGCAACTAAAGAGTAGAAAACATCTTAAGGTCCTGGAGTGGCCTAGCCAGTCTCCAGACCTGAATCCAATAGAAAGTCTTTGGAGGAGCTTAAAGTCCGTGTGGCCCAGCGACAGCCCCAAACCAGATCAGTATGGAGCAGTGGGCCAAAATCCCTGCTGCAGCGCAAACCTGGTCAAGAACCACAGGAAACGTCTGATCTCTGTAATTGCAAACAAAGGTTTCTGTACCAAATATTACGTTTGTCAATGTCAATGTCAGATTTATTTATATAGCACTTTACAGCAGCAAACTGCACCAAAGTGCTGTACAAGAACAACAACACACATAACAATCAGAGCACAAAACGTTACATCAATTAAATGCCAAAGAGTAAAAATAAGTTTTAAGAAGCGATTTAAAATGATCCAGGCTGTGGCAGATCTGATCTGGAAAGGCAAGTTATTCCATAGCAGGAGCAGCAGAAAAAGCTCCGTCTCCTTTCCTCTTTAGTCGACTCCCGAGGAACCGTCAGTAATAACTGATTATTTGATCGTAAGGTTCTGGGCACAGACCGGAGATTTAAAAGGTCCCAAGATCAGGGGGGCCAAGCCATTTAAAACTTTAAAAGTTAACAAAAGAATCTTAAAATCTATTCGATAAAAGACGGGCAGCCAGTGTAAAGATGCCAGAGTTGGGCTTATATGGTCCTGGTTCCTGGTTCCTGTGAGAAGCTGCTGCGTTCTGGATCATTTGAAGTCGCTGAATCTGCGATTTATCCATCCCTCTATATAAAGAGTTGCAGTGATCCAGACGAGTTATGAAGGCATGGAGTTACTTTTTTCTGGTGTATCAAATACTTATTTCACACAATAAAATGAAAATTAATTATTTAAAAATCATACATTGTATTTTTCTGGATTTTTGTTTTATATTCCATCACTCACAGTTGAAGAGAACCTATAATAAAAATTACAGTCATCTACAAGCTTTGCAAGTGAGAAAACCTGAAAAATCAACAGTGTATCAAATACTTGTTCTCCCCACTGTAGATGAGGGTGGGAACGTAGATCGACTGGTAAATCGAGAGCTTCACTTTTTGACTCGGCTTCTCTTCACCATGACGGACCGGTACAGCGCTCGCTTCACGGCAGACGCCGCCCCAATCCGCCTGTCGACCCTCCCTTCTTCCCTCATTCGTGAACAAGATCCCCAGATACTTAAACTCCTCCACTTGAGGCAGGACGACCCCCCTGACCCGGAGAAGGACCTCTACCCTTTTCCGGCTCAAGACTATGGCCTCGGATTTGGAGGCACTGAGCCTCATCCCGGCCGCAAAACCACTCCAGATCACAATCTGATGAAACCAACAGGACCACATCATCCACAAAAAGCAGAGATGATCCTAAGGCCACCAAAACGGATCAACACCTCGGCTGGTCTAGAGATTCTGTCCATGAAAGCAATGAACAGAATCGGTGACAAACGGCAGCCTTGGCGGAGTCCAACTCTCACTGGAAATATTTCATATACTTCAAATATATTTTAAATAAACTAATAATTTAATAATGTATTTAAATTACACTTAATTTTTATTTTTGATTTCCTGCTATTGATAACTACAATTTAATTAATCTTAATTCGTCTTTATTCCTACGTACCTATTTTGTAAATGACATGCATAACTACACTACAGTACTTTCATTGTTTTAGGCTAAAACAATGAAAACAATGGGCATCTTGTGTTAATTACACAAGATGCCCAAGGTAATTCAAATATTTTTTATTACAGGCATTTTAAAATTGTCCAATTTTACTCACAACTTTATGAACTTTACATAATTATCAGTTTACACATCAAAAGTGAACACATGAACATGAAAATTTAAGTGTGACAATAAAACATGAAAGTGAGGATCATCGACAGAACATTCCTGTTCACTGCACCTTACAGAAACCTACAAAAAAGAACAATAGAGCAATTAAACAGAGAAAGCATTTGTATTTAAAGAGAACAGAAAAATGGCAAATAAAAAATAATACTTACAATTTCAAGACGTTGTGGACTCACCATGTATGTGACATCATCAGATCTGATGATCATTGGGACCAGATGCCTGGGGTGGAAAAACATTTCTGGTGTCTTTGCCTGTTTATGTTGGAAGTAGAAAAAAATAGTCAGCAATGTCATAGAGTCAGTTGATGTTGGCATTAACTATGAAGCTGTTTTAAGTGTTGACTTAAGGAGACAAACTACTTAAAATCTTTCCATCCATGATCTGAACACACTGATCCTTGCAGGGTGGTGAGGGGGGCTGGTGGTGCCCATCTCCACCAGCCATCAGATGAGAGGCAGGTTCACCCTGGACAGGTCATCAGTCCATCACAGGGCCCTGAAGGTCAACAACAAATAAAAAAAGAAATATAAATGTTAGATTAACAAGAAGAGAAAAATTATTTCCAGTTACCTTTAAATCAAATCATGTTTATTAAGCACTTAGTGTTGGTAACAGCAGTTTTTATTGTTGAAAATGTAGCTTTAGCTCCTCATTGAAGAAACAAACTTACACCATGAAGACGATGTGGAGGTTCATCCTCAGAGCTGGTTGGTGATCTGGTGGAGTCAGAGCTTCTTCTGAGACAGAAAGTCTTTAGGTTTTCCAACACCTGATTTCTCTGGCTTCTCTTTCATCTTCATTTGCTTAGTTAGTCTGCAAACATATGTTGAAGATAAAATCATTGATGAACCAGTTAGAACAACAACCTCACAATATCAAAGTCTCTCCGTTTTATGGAGCTTAATTAAAACCAGGTTAGATTATGAATTAAAAGTAAAAGTCGCAACAAACAGCCTCCTGCAGTTATAACATGAAGCTGAATTATTACTATAATAATAATCATACAAGTCACAATAAAATTTATAAAATTATTTAAGAAACCAACATAAGTTATATATCTTTACTGCACTGTTTATAATTAAATGAAGATAATTAATAAGCAAACTTACCACCAGCTAGCAACACTTAGCAGCCTTTGTCCCTCTGGGCTCCTTTTGTGACACACATTTCATTTCCATCGGTTGTTGTCCTGTTGTGTTGTCGTCTAACTCGGACGTCACCAGCTTGAATTTAACTAAATTACTAACTATTGTCAAGGCTTCTCTACTTTTAAGGCAATATTATGCGAGTAAAAATGGCGAATTTGAACAGCGTCTGTTATCTTCCCTGCTTCAAGTTTTTTCTTCTCTTTGTGGCGTTTTTTAAATAAATGAAAAAATGCAATAGCGCCACCATCTGGTTGAGTGTGAACTGGAGCTAATGCTGTTGATTATAAGGTTTTTACATCACATCTGAAAATTGATTAAATACTTTCTTAAAAATTACATCATGATTATCCTTTTTTTATTGTTTGCAATTTTAATAAATAGTAAAAGATTATTAAGGCACTTAAAAGTTCATACATGTTCATTCAGATTTTGTTCACTTAAAGTATATTTTTGTTTAATATATTAAAAGTGTATTTTGGTTATGTTGGTTATTATGTTTAAGTGTGTTTAAAGTACTAATTTCGAAATTGGTACAAGTGTATTTTTATTATACTTCAGATATACTTATAGGTAGTACACTTAATAATTAGCATACTTAAAGCGTACTTTCACAAATTTAAGTATGTTTGAAGTATACTAAAGTATACTTCTTTTTTTTTACCAGGGACAATTATGCCGCATGAACTGATCAGTAGATTATTGCGAGGGAATGCAAAAGAAAAAAGATTCCCCATGTCCCCTGGAGGCTCCTAGAAAGTAAATCAGAGATTCATTGCAAATTTCTGAAGCATTCCTCAAGTACATGATTTTCGCGCTCTCCGCATATCCCATACTCTTTTTGTGGCATTTTCTTCAAAATGTGTTTAAAGTGGGTCTGGCTGCAGCTGCAGTCACTACAACACACACGGTGTGAAACTCACTAACCTGCTTACCTAGTCAGGATGACAAACAGCAGTTGGTAAAGTGTGTGATGATCTACGTCATGATTCTATGTTGATGATGAAATAAAATCACATGCTAATGACAGCTATACATGTCTGAGCTATGACTGTCTGACAGAACATCCTCCTCCAATTCAACACGATAATAAATAACATCTGGAATGTTTATGAATCTGTTTATTTTATTTAGTTGAAAACTAACCAGAACTGAGGTGACGCATTTCCCACGCAGCACCCTCCACCCAGCAGGACTCATCTTGTGAAAAAATGTAGAGCTGTGAATCCTTGCATAAGGAACTACTCATTGTTCATTAACGGTCCATTAAATCTACCAAAAAACACCTTAAAATGCAGAAGTTACAAAACTAAAACAGATTCATACAGAAACTCATCATGAAGATTACTGGACTGTACAGTTTAAGAAACATGAGACAAAAATGGAACACATGTTCTCATCATTCTATTTATTTATTCTGCCAAAGATAAAAACATTGATAATGTACCAACAGGGAACTGGAAGAACCTGGATGTGAGGCTTAAGGTTAGACACTGATTGGTTGGGCGTTCAGAGTCTGAGCAGAGTCGGCCATTCACTGAAGGACTTCCAGAGGAAAGGAAGAGGAACTTCTACATCCAGCTTCTCCTTCCCCACTCGGATGTACGGCGCAGCGCTCTGAGACACCGTCTTCATCACGTTCAGACTTTCGCTAACTGTCTGAGAGAGATTAGACTGTAATGTGCTGATGAAGTTCTTGGTGGCGCTGTTCACTCTCTCCATGCTGAAGGCCCTGTAAGCCTCATGGACCTTCAGTTGGACAAGGTCTTTGTACGCAGAGACAAATGTCTGTGCTTGGTCCGTGTGCTGTCTAGAAAAGGTTCTGATCTTCCTGTGAACTAATTGGACCCGTGGGGAAACCTTCAGGTTCTGGTCTTCTGCGTAAACACGGAGATGCTCTGCTTTCTCAGCCAGGAGCTGCAACACATTCTTTAAAGGTCCTCTGAACAAACTCCATGACATGACGGAGCATAGATCCTACGTCTCTCTTCACAGTCTCCATGATCTTGTTTCCATCAAGAACAATATCAGTCCCAGGAATGGTGAATGCCGTCCACCTGATCTGCTCAGAAATCCCCTTCACGACGCTGGAAAATGTCTCCATCATGGACATCTTCTCCCCTGATCCAGGAACAGAGAAGGTTTTATTGTTGAGGAAGTCTCTGAGCGGACAAAGCAGAACGTCTGTACTGTGCTTGAGGCCACCTCTGACCTCATCCATCAGGATGTCTGTAAGGTTCACCATGTCGGTGAACCTTAGGATGTCAGAAGCTTCCATATAGATGTTCTTTCCTTGATCAGCAGCGGTTTGGACTGAGTCCTGCATCGTGCTGAGAAAATCCTGAATCTCCTGGTGAATCTTCTCTATCAGATTCAGCACAGCATTTCTCAGCTTCACAGAACCTCGGTTCAGGTCGAAGCCAAAGTGTGAGGTGTGGTACTTGTTGAGGAACTTGATCAGAGCATTGGTCATTAGAGGGATCCGGTCCTTGAAACCCATGATCAGATCGTTGACAGAGTCCCAACTCCATGATGTCTGCAGGACCAGCTTGTCCGAGTTCCTCAGTGATGCTTTGGCAGTGAGAATGTTGGTGTCCTGCCCAGGAGTGGACTGAAGAGGAGAAACAACCTCAGCATCGTCAAAGTGTGGTTAGAAAGGAAGTGTGAGCATCAGAGAGGCTTACCAGATATCTGCTAAACACTTTTCCTTGCAGCTGTGACGAAGACCTTCGCTGAAGGTGAATACCCAGGAACCCGGCAGACGGAGACCACACAGATGCTGTGATGCTGTCCTTACGGGAGGCACAACGGACACTTGCGTCTGTGAACAGCCGGCTGGTGATGTCGACATCTAGGGTGTGACGAGACTCCCTGTGAAACAACCACAGTTAGAGGAGCAGGGAGAAGAGCCGCTGCTCAGGTGAGTCATCTGTAGTTATAGACTGCTAACCTGAGCTTCCCTACAAATGTCAGGAACCAGAGAGCCATCACTAGCCAAACTTTAGAGAGTGACGTCAAGACGCCGTTTACTGGTTCCACTGTAGAAAAGATAAGGGCCGTTTCTTATGATTTATCTGGCTGGTTAATGTTCTTGTTTAACTTGATTTCTTTTGTGTGAAGGTTGGCCTGATACTGTTTCAGTTTTTGATTTGTTTCAATTTCATTTTTTTTGTTTTAGTTTATTTTTAGATGGTTATTGTTGATTAGAATAACTTTATTTTTTTGGTTTTGTTTAGAGAAAGGGAGTTCCTATTGTCGCCTTCTGGCTTGTTTTAAACTGGACCAATGCTGTCCCTGGGTCCGAGGCTGTTTTATTTAGATTGAGACCAGTGAAAGGGAGTTTTTCTTTTCTTTGCTGTTTTCACCAGGAACTTTTGTGTGAGATTTTGTTGGTGAATTCTTGGGTGCATTTAGTTGCATTTGTGTTTTCTTTATTATTATTCCTCCCCCAAAGAGTCTGATTTTATCTAATTGGGTTCTAATTATTTTTCAGCTATAAGGATTCCAGGCCCAGCATAGACTCCCACCTTTTTCAGTGGTCACTTGGTAGAATAAAATAAATCGTGACTATTTTTGCTCATAAAACATTTGTGAATTCAATAAACTGTTTGTAATCTGCAGCAGTGCTTCTGTCAGTTTTTACAAACTTATCTGTGTGATCTGGTAAAAAGAGGATCCAGAGCTGTACCCAAGGTCACATGCGCGTCTTTTTTTTTAACCCCCTAAGGTGAAGGGCAGTCGGGAAGCGTATCGATGGGGGAAAGGCAGACTGACACAAACCTTTATAACAACGGAAACAATTTTGGTATTCTGATTATTGAAATTTAAAAGTGCTGTGTTGTTTTATCACCCGTTTCATACCGGACCACTTACAGCTCCGGTGTTAACGCTATAAAATGAACTCTCTCTATCGTGGTGTCACCATGGAGGGATTTCTTTATTTAAATGGGTTCATTTTTCAGAGGGAGACACGGTGAGGATTCGTGATTTTAGTAATTACAAGTTTATAAGAGCAATTTTCTGTTGTCCTTCCATAGAAGCGTTCAGCATCCAAACGGAAATAAAACACTTTTTAATATAAGTTGCTGCTTTAACATGATCACAGAACTGCCAACACATATGTACAAAAATCCTCAGTAAAACATAAAATACTTGAAAATCAGACACCAGACAAAGTGAATCACAGCAACGTCATCAGCCGGTGTAACGCTGACCTGATGCGTGAAGTTACTAGCAAGGAGCGGAGCTGAGCTAAGAAGCTATAAACACTGAATAGAAGAAGAGCTGCCATCTATACAGTAGCAGCCAAACATGTTTTAATGTTACACAATACAGTTTTACCAAGTTGCTCAAAGTCTAGACTCTCATTGTTGTGCATTTAAGGTGTAAAGTTTACCTTTGACCAAATGCCCCCCTAAGGAATCCCAGCGCCCCCCTTTTGTAAAATGTCCGCCATGCTCTCCTCTGAACGCCCCCCGGGGGGCGGTACCACCCACGTTGAGAACCACTAGACTAGATGAAGGACATTTGTCGTAATGAGGATAGTTTGGATTATTCTCCCTAAAGAGATACAGAATATGTTGGGTAATAATCATTATTGTTAGGAGAAATTCTCCCAATTCGTTCCTCTACAGCTAACAGCAGAGCAGGGAGTCATGACGCCAAACACCAACCTGAGTGGACGGTCCAACACATACTGCCAGTTCATGTTTCCATCCTTGTGGGTCAACTTGCCGTTCCCATTCAGCTGAAGCATCTCATCGTCATATCTAACAACTGCAGAGGCTGGAAAAACAACCAGAAATAAGAACATGAGAGAAGATGTTTCAGGGACCATGGAGGAATCACGTCTGTCCTACCAGTGAGATCATACTCCATGAAGACCAAGGTGGACGTGCAGCTGGAGCTGACGGAACTTTCAAGGTCAGGGTCCTTGTTGCTCACAGAGACAGTAGTTGACACTTTGTAGATAGGAAAGGAAATATTAAAAGTGGCGCTTATTGCACCAAAGGATGGGATGAAGATGCTGGAAGGAAGATGTAGGACAACTTCTGGAATTTCCACTCTTTGTTCTGGGATGACCATCGTAGGCATTTTGAAGTTTGAGATGTGACTCGTGATATTGTGCAGACTGATGGTGAGGTCTCCAATGGTGATGGATGTGGGTAAGGTGAAAGAAGATGCTGTGATGTCAAACTGTGGAATCTTGAAGGACAGGAAGGACATCTTGTCCCGGAGATACTCAGTGTTAACATCATAACTGGGCACTGATATGACAGGCAGGCCAGGGAGCTTGATGTTGAAAGCTTTGGTGGTGATCAGTTTAGGGATGTTCAGGTTTTTTGGATCCACTGAGAAGGACTCTACGTCCAAGCTGGTAAACGGGACATGAAAGGCAGGGACGAGGACTGCAGGAGGAAGTCGGACCTGATCCGGGACCACCACATCTTCTAATCTCGTGTCAATATTCCTGATGGAGTGAGGGATTTCTTTCAGCCAGGAAGGCAGAGTGATGCTAAATGTTGGAAGATGGAACATGATACTGTCTTCCAGGAGATGAGCTGGTATTTGGTACTCATAGCCATCTGGGTTTTTTGTGTAGACAACAGCAGAAGAGAAGTTCAAAAACTGAACATCATCAATGTTTGACACTTCATTAAATTTGAGCACGTCCCACAGCGTCCTCTGATAAACAGGAAGTCTGATGGACATCGGGAAGGCCAGGTTCCCCCCCACCAACCCAGAAAAAGCCATGCCTGCTTCAGATCCTTCGTTGAAGATATTCCAGTCAGAACCATGAATGACTGATCCCAGATGTTCCTCCAGACTCCAGGAGAATGATTGCTTCTCAGAACTGATAACAATGTTTATCTCCTGCCTGAGACCGGCATCTGCCAAGCTGCTCAACTGATCAGCTTCACACTTCACTTTAGTCTTGAAGGTTTTTAAAGGAACTAAATCCAGCTCCGCCCCAAAAACATGTGTTCCACTCATGGATAAATGTCTAATCTGAACATTGTTGTTGCTTTTACACTGAACTGTTGTGAAAACCCGGCGTAGGGAAACATCAGAGCTGACTGTGTTCTCCAAATCAACCAAGAATAGGTTGCGGCTCAGGCTTCGTTTCCTCTTCTCCTGTTGGTTCATCTTTAAGCTCAGGGAAATCTGGCTGGTGGTACGCAGACCATTAACACTGATGTAGAAGGTTTTCCTATTTTCCAGATTACCTGCAATATTAAACATGTTCATTGTCATCATGTCTGACTTTCCTTGAGCAAAAGATTCCAGTAACACATGAGAGGACAATGCTTCGAGGTTCCAGGTCATGTCAACACTTCCTTTGCCTACAGATGCAATCTGGGGAACATTAAACATGTAGCTCAGCTTTTTCTTGGACACAAGACTTAGCTTGGTTCTGGTGTTCCCACTGAGATCCTGACTCATTTCTATTTGGAGGAAGGGAAGTTGAATCTTTACAGAGCTGGCTGCAGACACTTCCATGCTCCTCTTGGTGAGGCTAACAGAACATTCATGGTTGGCCTGAACGTTGCTGTGCTCTAAGGTGACAGTGGAAGCCAGTTTTAATCCCCTTGTCCTTGTCAGACTGGTGGTCCCATCCAGTTTTCCATTCAGAACATCAAACACAGACACAGACAATGCACCAAAGCGAGCAATGATGTCTGACTCGTTGTAAAGGCCTGCGCTAGCATTCACGGTAATAAGAGTGGATTTAAAGGAGAAGTCATAGGTTATGTTGCCCATTGCTGGGATCACCACGCTGTCCTGCACAGCGGGCAGGGTGAAACTGGGCAGCCTGATTTCACCCAAAGTTTCTGGAACATGGATGATAGGAAGCCTGAAAGATGGGAGCACAAAGGTGTAGGACGGTACAGAGAATCCCAGAGCAGGGACTCTGAAACTCCCTGTGCTGACCTCCTTTGGAACAAAGTAACTGAATGCTGGCATCTCTGCTCTGAAAGCAGAGACCTGGATGTCCAGAAAGGGAATTTTGTATCCAGGGACCCTGAAGATCTTTGGTGGAAGACTGGATGTGTTGATTTTGTGTTTGATGTACTGTGCTCTTGCTTCATGGTATGAATCTTTCAGAAGTGTGACCATTTTGTCTCTGCCAGCTTCAAATCGACCCTGGATGATTTCAAAGTTGTCGTTTATTGCACTGTAGATTGGTTCAAGGTGCAACTCAAAGTAGTGTGAGTCTGGGTTCTTGTGGTACTGGAACTTCAGGTCCATGTCAAATAACTGTTGAGGGTTGATAAGCCAGGATTTCAAGCCACCATCTTCCCATAGAGAAAAGTTTCTAAGCCCAGGGGTCTGGATTTGGAAATAAGATAAAGTCATTTCTGGGATAGAGAGAGGAATGGTCAGAAACTCCAAATTAGCCTCTCCCTCTGCTCTGGACTGGAGGTAGATGTTCTTCTCATTGTTTTCTGCTGTAAGGTTGTGGCTGTATTTGTACTGATTGAATCTCACTAAAGCAAACCAACATGTGCTCTGCCTCTCCGAGTTTATCGCGACACCATAATCATTCTCAAGGTCCACTTTACCAGTGAGTTTTAGGGGGAGCAAAACTTTGGAGTTCACCTTGTTCTTAACATCAACAATAATTTCAAATGGCTGGGCTCTGAAGTCCCAGGAGTTGGACATGGTTCCTGCCAGACCTCCAGTGAGTTCAGCCTCATGGGAGACCATCAGTGCAGCATTCAGGTCTGCAACGTCAGCCTCTCCTTTTAAAAACAGAATGCTGGTTTTCACAAATGGAGTCTTGGAATCACATTGAGCTTTTACAGCAATATGGCTTAAGAGGACCGATTCAACACTCAGTGTGTGCTTTGACTTCAAAGCCTGGTAGTCTATGTCTCCTACATATGTAAGCTTTGCAGTATTAAAGTCAACTTTCAGTTCTACATTAGTTGTGTGGGTACCTTCATCAAAGAAGTCTTGAAGGGACCACTTCCCAGTACCACTAGTTTCACCAGTCACAGTAACCCCAAAGGGGTCCATTTTTGCTGTCATGCTTTGCTTCAGTGATGCTTGACTGGAAGCTTCTAGTGTCGGGATGTCCAGGTTGTGATTGTAAGATGTTTCTATTACTGCAGATGCTCCACTCTCCAGTGACAGAGCTACACTACTAACCAGATCAGCTGTGTAAAACTGAGTGGTGACTATGGTGGTAGACTTGGCAAAACTCTCTGCAGGAGAACCAGGAAGTGCCAGAGATCCTTCATGGTCAACTGAGAAGGCAACATGTGTAGCCTTCAAGGTCTGTGTGAATTGGAGGCTCTCCATTCTTGGAGCCTCCAGCTGAGTTTCAGCTTCAAAGGTGTGTTCCAAGACTTTGACTGGTGATTTAGCATGAGAAGTAAATATGGCTGTAAACTTTGGGCTTGACAAATCTGTAGTAGAATTCTCAATTTTGAATTTGTTAATAAGAACATACTTTGGAAAAGAAAGACTAAATTCTCCATGGAGTTTTCCAAACACTGGGAAGCAAATGTCAGTGGGAACCTCTGGAAATGTCACATCAGGAATTGTAAGCATTTTCATCCCAGAGTCCTGCAGATTTAGTTTGGGAATGCCAATAGCTGGAAATTTTATTTCAGTAAGAACGATGTCTGGGAAGCTGAAGTCTGGCAGCTCAGACAAGTAAAGAACTTTTAAGTTGCCAAAGATGTCTTCCAGGTCAGGCATTTGGATCTGAAACCCCCGGATGTCATCAATGATTGCCACTATCTTGATCTTGAGCTCATTGAAGTCTATAATGAAAGCAGGGATGGTACATGAACTGAGGATGGTGAATTCAGGTACAGATATTTGGGCTGGAATGGTGATTTCCTGCAGTTTATTGAGGTTGATGGTGAATCCTGGTATTTCCAGGTCTGTAAGAGGGATGGTAAAAGTGGAGACTTCAATGTCAGCTCTTTTGATTTGATCCAGAACTCCTTCCATCGCCTGCTTCAGCTGGTCAACAACCTTACCACTAGCCATTGTCTTCATCCACTCCATGAGTCCATCAAAGTGGGCAGAAAAGAAGGTTACCATGTTTCTGTAGGAGTCACTTGCTCTCTGGAGGTAGATCTGAATTTCATCTCTAATGTCCATGTCTAGAATCCGTTGCCTCATGTCCTCCAGAATGTCCTGAACTTTCAGTTTGACATCATTGTAAAATGCTGTATCAATCACATCCTTCACCTTCTTCAAGGCATCGGCCACTTTGGTGTTTTTCAGCTCATCCAGATAGGTATAGATAGAATTTTGAATTTCTCTGAAAAACTGCCTAACAGCCTCAATCTTCTTCACAATCTCATACTTATTGATTTCATTGTTCAGGTAATCTGTCAGTTCAACAATCTTAATATTTGACTCATCAACAAATAAGCTGTAGTCAAAATCCTTCATTGATTCAACTATTGAGGAGATGCATTCATTAAAGTCATCAATGCTGTTTTTAAAGTCAATTTCTCTAATCTTGTCGATCACACCGTTTAGACAGTTCATCATATTATTGTAAATCATTTCAAGTTTGATGGCTTTTAGAGCTGTAACGATTGACTGCACGGTTTCTTCAATCTTCCATTCTCTGATAAGAACCACTGCTTGATCCATTAGGTCCTTGAAAATATCATCAATTTCATATTTTAAAAGAATATCTTTGCCATAGGAGTACACTGTATTTAGCTTGTTGGGGATTTCATATTCATCGATCCAGTTGATGATTACCTCATTCATCGATTCCATCACTCTTGCTATCTCTGACACTGGGATTTGATAGGAAAGCTGCTGCACATACGAAGCCCAGTCAAATGACAACAGAAAGTTCTTCACAACTTCCACAAACTGGGAAAGATTGAAATCCTCCAGGTTATTTTTCAGCTCAGACAGTTTTTCCCTGATTGCCTCCAGGATGTCGTATTTTATATCAAGATCATGCAGAAATGCTGCACTGCTTTCCCTGAGCTTCTTTAAGTCTATTTGTCTGATCACATCCTCCATGAAATCAAGTGTTCTCACAAGCCACGACTTAATTTGGTATTTTGCATCAAAGGCATGAAGCTGATCTCCAATATATGAAAATACGGTTGTTATTTTATCGGTCAGATGCCCAGCATTGATGTAGTCCTCAGATGAAGAGATGAAGTCATGTACCTTTGTAACTATGTCTACAATATGTTTTTCTAAGATCTGTTTCATATTGGTCACACCAAGCTCCAAGTCATCCATTGTTACAGTGAACTCATTGATCAAGTAATCAAGTCTTTCTTTTATTTTATCAACTTTGTTCTCCAAGTCAAGATTTCTCATGAATCTCTTCACTTGCATTGGCAGCTGATCTAAGTTGGCTCTGAAGTCAGTGATGATCTGATTGATGTTTACATTTTCTATGAACTGTCGGAGGGATTCTAAAGCTCGGATGAACACCATCTTAAAGTGCTCAAAAGTAGCAGGAAAGCTCTCAATGAACGGGATCTCAAAGATATGACAGTCACTGTTTTTGTCGTACTTTAGGAAGCCAGCCATAGTGAACATTTGTGGTTCTGGTTTAGACCCCTCATATCTGCTGAGAAGGTCTGTTAGGGCCACTCCTGATAATTCAAGTCCAGCCTTCTCAGGATTATTGTAAGCATTGATGCTCTGCTCATAGGCATGGTTGTTCACTTTGGAGTTCACTTTCCAGTCCAAAGATTGGTCTTTTGGAGTTAACAGACCTTCAAACTTGTTGCTGAAGCTAGTTGAAGACTCTCTAGCAGGAAGTCTGTGAGTGGTCGATACCCGGCAGTCATGTGACCATCCAAGAGCTAGTGGGGTGGTTTTAACCAACAACGTGCTGAAAAGCTGTCCGCTGTGCTTCCCATGGAGATTTAGTTCTCCAGCACTGTCCATAGAAGAATCAATAGCCAGACTAAAAGGCAATGCCTGGATGTGAAGGTATCCACTGAAACGTAAAGGTTCAGAACTTAACTTCGCGTCACACTTTGAGTTGGAGGAAAGTCCTGCAAAGTCAAGATCACAGCTATGACTTAAATGTGCATCCATTATGTTTCCAGATGTACTGTACTTCATTGAACCTGACCAATCTTTGTAGGTGAGTTCGTAGGTATGTTTGATATTTTCTTGTTCTCTGTAAGTTCCAGTCAGTGTTCCCCTGAGATCTGCCTTAAGGGGCTCAAGCTTCATGTGGCCTTCCTTGTCCAAACTGAGGTCATAAAATCTGAGGTTGTTGTTGATGTCAACTCCCAGAATGAATGGTTTTGCATCAACCTTGAGGTTGTGCCTGTAGTAAAGATCTTCACAGATGAAGTTCTCCATCTTGGACCGGAGGGATAAAGTCCAGAGGGTGAGGGTCAATTTATGGCTGTTTTCTGTAAACATTTGCCTCAGGGTTCCCTTCATGTTACCAGAGAAAGTAAGGGCCCTTCTGTTCAGCACAACATTCATGCTGTTTGCTGTGGCTGCATCGTAAGCATGGCCCTTAAGATCACCATACAAAGAAATCTCTGAAGGAGTGACTTTACCTCCAAATCCAAGTTCTCCTCTGCCTTCCTCAGTCATAACTTTGGTAGATGAGGAATAGGATGCTCCATTGACATCAATTGCACCATCAAAGATGTTCTCCACTGTGACAGGGCTGCACTGAATGTTATTGATTCCACTGAAGCTTAGACCATCTCTTCCAGCTCTTACAGATGCTTTATGCAAAGCCCGACCCACTTCAAAGGAGAGGGAGCCTTCAGAGTTAACCTCGAGCCCGTTTGAACCCAGGGACCCAGTTATGAGTGAGTATACCCGACTGTTGTCATCGTCTGCCTGAGACTCAATTCTGATGATCAACATCCGGCTTGATACACCAAGCTCAACGATGTTATTTAGGGATTTCCCCAATGCCAACCCAACAGCACTGCACTTCAGGGACAGTTGTGCATCTTTGTACTTGAGCTCTGCGACATGCTTGAAGACTTCTCTCTGGGTACTGGTTTTGGATACAACATTCAACTCAGAGTTTGCATAAAGTCCTCGGATCACATTTTGAAACTGGATGAAGGGGGAGTCAAAGCGTAAGATGGACTCTCCTCTTCCTTCTCGAGCCAGAGGACGCAGATTGTAGCTGTGGCTATAAGAGGTGTTGGTGTGAAAAGAAGCTATTTTGAGTTGTCCAGTAAGATCACCATCTCCTGAAACTTCATCCGAATTCAGAGTAGAAGTGGACTGAGCAGAGTAGTGGAGAGAGGTTTCAAGGCCTAACGGACTGAAGGCCTCTAACTTGTAATTGGCTTGAGCGTTCAGTTTCTCCGTCACTCTTAGGGTTTCCGTAATGCTGAAGCTGCTGTCAAGGAAAATGTGGCTGAAAGAACAGTTGAGAAGATACTTGAGATTGTCTTCTGCTCTTCCTGATATCATCCCGACCCCTAGAAGCAGGCAGAGAGAAAATATACAGAAACCTGGTATTTAGTATCCTCAGGAAAACACCTCAACAACACAATACACCGTTTTAAAAAGAGAGTTTACCTTCAAGCTCATATGAAAATAAGCGTATTGGGGACTGAGCCATGGCCTTGTACTGTGCTATGTAGCTAGGAATATCTACAGTGCTGTTGCCTCCAGAGATCGACCCTTCCCAGCTGTACAAGTTGCTGTGGATCCTGGTTGATGCTTCAGCCAGTCCGAGAAGAGGAATGGAGAGATCCAAAGAGGTTGGTACACTGAATGATGGGAGTACAAACTTTTTAGCTGGGATATATAACCCAATCTGTGGCAACTCTATGACTGGAAAGGACAAAGTCTTTGGAAGATTCAGCTCCTCTGATGTTTTGCCTCCAAGTGGAAGAGGGAGACTGATGATTGCCTTTTCTTTGTTGAACTGGTATCGAAACAAACTGTCCCTGTTCAAATCAAATCAGGCACAAATTATGAGATGGAATGAAAGTATTAGATATTTAAGACACTTCAGATTTCTGTTGGAAATACTTACAACTGCAGAAACAGTTTCTCAGGCAGGGGTGGCAACATGAGGTCTGAGATGCTCCTCTTACTCCGAAGATTTGCAAGAGAAGGAAACTGAGCCATCAGTTTGTCCAGCCAGTTGTTGCCTGCCTTCAGAGACAAATGAATGATAATTTGTGATCTGAAAGAAAGAGGCCAACTCTATAATTTTATTGAGGTTTTCCTGTGTAAAGAGAGGAGGATGAAGTTTGTCTATAAACAAACGTTCAGAAAGTGAGCATGATATGCTGTATTCTTATTTCTTTCACCACTGTAGGCTGTGGTGTCGATGTTTGTCCTAACTGGATTTCTTGTTTTAATAACTACAGTACTCGCTCTCAATCATTAGTAGGTTAACTGGTAAACACTGACGCGCCCCTGTGTCTCAAATATCCTGCTGCAGTATAATGGTGAACAGATGAAAATATATCATAATGAAATGTCCATAAGGTCTCAGCTGTGGGTGCTACGCCGTTCAGGTCCGTGCTGTCACTCAGGTCCATTTAGAGCTGAACACTTCAAACCCAATAACCTGATGCTGAACAGACTTGTAATACCAAACCTTGTTTTTGTTCACTTTGAATTGCCTCGTTGCTGAAAATATGCTACATAAATAAAATGACCTTACCTTCACGATAGTGTTGGTGGATTGTATAATTGTAACACTATAGAGGTGGATTAAACCAGTAAACCCCACTGAAGGACCAGATACCAAATGCTTCAGAGTCTTCTGGACTAAAAACAACTAAATATTTGCTGACATGAATAAACATTTGCACCTCGATCCCTTTGGTGACTATATGACGGAGCTTCATGTCGGTCTTTGCCACTTTCTGCTCCAACATGTCATTGATGAGCTTCTGGAGCTGCATGTGACGATCTTCTGCATGTGGAATCATCTTTTTTATCTCTGCAGTCAGGTCTGTTTTCAGTTCCAGCTGGACTTTATCTTCGTCTGAGGAAGGAAAATCCAAACAGTACTCCACTATGCAGATAGTTTAAGGTTTTAAAACCAGAATAATTCAGACACCAGTGAAAAATACCATATTTTAGAGAAGCTTTCTGTTGGAATGAAGCTGCAGGGAGGTGAAGGACTGATTCCAAGTCCATCAGCACATTCTCCTCATTTTTCAGGGTTGCAGTGATGGAGGCATCCGTTTCCAGAGACGGAATGTCCATCTGGAGCTGCATCATGACCTCCTTCATCATTTCATGTCTGCATTTAAAATGAGAACATGGACGCTTGCAGCAGAGCACCATGAACTGCTGAGCATTGTTTCCTGCAGAGTTTCAGGGACTGACCTGGCACGTCCTGCTAGAGAGAACAGTGTGACGTTCCTGTTGGTCAGGTCAACGCTGAAGCCTCTCGTCTTCCGCCCGTCTCCATCCATCCGGGCTACAGCCAGACTGACAGTCGCCTCCACGTCACAGGCAGGAATGAGCAGCTCAGTGGAAAAGGCGTTTTTATTCTGATTGTACTTGACAGAAGCTGTAGCCTCTGTTGGTTCTTCACCTAAATGCAGAAAAACTTTAACTCATCACTTGGGTTTCTTCAGAACTATAGAAACAAGCAGTTTCAAAGTAAAATGTATCGACTCAGAGACGTCCGTCGGAAAACAGCTCAAAGGTTTCTAGTAGGCCACAGCTTCACTACTATGCATATTTATAAATCGAGAGTCCATGTGGTTTGTAGTCTGACTCCAGTTAAATGTGACAGGAGACTTGATGTTAATATTCAGAAATGACCTCAGCGCAGCCTGAAGGAGGAGTTCCTCACACCCAGTCAAAGAAAAACTGCTGTAATACCTGTGGAGCACCAGCAGGCGGCGATCATGATGACATAACCCAGTGACTCCCAAACCCCCCCATCCCTGGCCCTCCACTCACTGCCCTTCATGTTTCAGGTGTTTCTTTGCTTCAGCCGGGTGATTTCAGTTGAATCAGGCAAATTATAATAACCCTATAAATTACAGCAGGGAAACATCTAGAACATGCAGAGCAGACCAGGGACAGGAAACACAGAGTTCAGACACATATCTTCATGCTTATTATTATTGCAACTGGGACTAATGGGTATAGTTCAAACTGGACTGTTTTCCATTTGCAGCAACATCCGATTAACTCCACCAGAAGCCAGAGGACGGCTCGCATCACAGCCGTCAGTCCTGGAAGTTTTGGATCCTGGATCCAAGATGTAATGAGCCCGTCTGAGCGGTTCGTCAGTGGGTGGACCGGTACCTTCTGTCCTCAGGGTGAACTTTAGGGACTGTGCTTTGTGTCGGCCCTTTCTGCCCTCCCTCAGGGTCTCGTCGCTGATGGAGGCAATGTATTCGGAAACCTTCCTTGTGGGCTGGAGTTCAACTGCAAACCTTCAACAAGTGACAACAGTTTGACTTTCTTAGTTTATCTGTGTAAAATTTGATAGAAGGTGAAATTAAATAAATGTGTGTTTCTTGAAGCCACTGTGTCTGGAGCAGAGGTTCATCTTACGTAGCGTCTCCAGTCAGAGGGAAGGAAGGCGCCGCTTCCACAGAGGAAGCGTTGGTGTAGCTGACCACTGTGCAGAGGTTGAGTCCTTTAAGCAGAGGCTGGCAGTCGGTGTGGTGGACCCGGTCCTCCACCAGAGATGGCACCGGCTTAGTTTGTCCGGATGAGATGGACAGCAGCTTGTTGCTTCATCCAGACACCAAGAGAAGAGAGCATGAACACCAGAACAGCAACCAGAGGAAGAGCTTCATTTGCTTCATCAGAGCTGCTGCTGACCTGACGCTGAGCAGCGGACGGTTGGACTTTGGAGCTGGGATGGACAGTTCAACCTGGTTCTTCTTCACAGTCACTTTGGCCTGAAATGAGCTCTCATGGTAGAGGTTAGTCAGCATCTCAGTTCCTGCTTCCACGTAGTCTGGAAGGTGAACACCCATATGGGTGATAAACTCCAGACCTCCCGAAGGCATGAAGGACATGCCAGTCTGCAGAAAGGAAGAAAGGAGCATGTGAAGCATGTAGAAGCAGGACATCCTGGTGATGAAGAAAAAGGGCTCTACCACTGTGGAGGGGGTCAGGCCTCCTCTGGCGCCGGCGGCAAACACTCCAGACAAGGAGAACTTGAGAGGAAAACCAGAGGCAGTGGGGAGAGAGAAGGAGGTCTCTGTGAAGACGTAGTGGAGAAACATCTCGTTTTCGGTGCTGGAGGTCAGCTTGGAGAAGGCCTGATGGTGACGTAACACCAGGTAGATGAAAGGCAGAGAAATGTTCTAGTTTCGTTCTGGTCTCTGAAAGGGGGTACATACTTTCAAAAGTTCTGTGAATCATGTGACTATGACAACATTCAGAAATGTAGCCTGACTATTTTCATTCTGGACTGATGAATTAAGACAGTCCCTAAAACAGAAGTGTATCATCCCAATAAATACTGAAGTATTTCTACAACTTTCTGGATCAAATCTGCCCGAAGGAGGGAAGTGTAAGGTCACCCAGGTGAGTAAAACGTAGCACCATCTGCATAAAGGAGCACTTCAGCTGTAGACATAGAAACATAAAGACTCTCAAAGTCTTAAAGTCTTATGAAAATTAAATATTTATCTTCAAAAACGCACCGTTCTACCTGAAAGGTAACTTCTAAATCAGGCCCCATCAACCAAACCAGCTGCTTCGTATGCAAACCATGACAAATTAACATCATGGAATAAAAAATCGAAGTAGGAAACGTTGCATAGCTAATCACAGCAGAAGTTATTGGTGGAAGTCAAGACACATTGAAGGCAGCTCCGCCTTCCAACCACTAGAGAAGACAGGCGGTATTTCAGCCATAAGTCTTCCCTCCTAGTGTGGAACCGCAGCTCTTCCTTTCTGTCATTACTCGGCTTAACAAGACGTCTCTACATGCAGATGATTGTGTGAGAATAGTCGGGTTTGTTGCCTGGCGTCACTGAAGTCAGTGAAGCCAGTCTGACCTGTGCAGGTAGTTCTCTGATGAAGACATGGTAGTACATGAACAGAGTCTCGAACATTTTCCTCATTTCACTCGTCTTCATATAGCCAATTTCATCACCCAGCAGCCGGAGGAAGGCAGTAGCTTCAGGAGCTGCAGAGACCTGGACGTCATGAAGGAGCTGCTGGAAGCGGTCTTTGATTGCCTTCAGATGAACTTCTGGAACCTGAGGAGACATCAACAGCATTGAGTTCATTGAAACCCTCCTACGGAACCTTAATGAGGCGATGATCCCACCTGTCTCCTCTTTCTGCCTGGACCAGGAGTAATCCTGTCCAGAACTCCTCGGAGCATCGGAGCTCTGTCGCCTGCAAACCTCATCAGCCTGGAGAAAGACTCGAGTAGGAAACCCTTCTCCCCAAAAAGAGCCTCGACTGTCGGCTCAAATCCTGCTCCTTCAAGCCCAACCTGGAAGGACACTTCCTGGTGAACAATCTTTCTCTTTCTGGGTTTTTCTCTCATGAAGAACTGATCTGCTGTCACCAACCTCTAACATATCAAAGCTGCGATCATAGGCCTTCAGAGATGCCTCCAGCTTTATCTCCTTGGGCAGCGTGTTCCCGCTGTCGAAGATGACGTTGCTCTGGACTGAGCCCAGCGGGGAGCTGAGCATGTGGTTCTTGGACAAACCATTAAACATGGTGCCAGTGGATGACAGTTTGTCCTGCAGAGCTGAACCAATAAGCTCTCTGAGTCTGGAGACACAGACATCATGTTTAGAAACCATCCCACCGCCTCCCAGTTCCTCCCAGTGAAATAGGCACATTACAATTTATTTAGCGTAAAAACACAACAACAACGAACTGGACTCAAAGGATTGGAAGAAGCACCAGAACTGATTGTTGTCCTCAATGATTAGATTGAATTATAATCTGCCTGGAGCTTGTTTACGGGTTCTAAAAGACTCTGAGGGCCCACCAACATCCTGGGCTCAAAGCAGAACAACCGGACCTGCAGAGGATCAACCGGACCTGCAGAGGATCAACCGGACCTGCAGAGGATCAACTGGACCTGCAGAGGATCAACTGGACCTGCAGAGGATCAACTGGACCTGCAGAGGATCAACTGGACCGCTGACCATCAATTAACCGGGTTAAATGAAAAGATTAAAACATTCATTTAGTGAAGATTGGAGGAACATCTCAGCGGAGATCAAGGTTGTTCTGGTTAAATCCAAGGTCCAGCATTTTGAAGGGTCTTGGAGGGAAGCAGTAGGTCAAAGGTCATATCTCAGGTGTTCTGTGCTCTACTCCAGTTTATTGATGATTTCCTCCTACCAAAACCAGAAGATCCTCAGAAAGGATCCTGATAAATATGAATCCGGCCATGTTTGGAGAGGTAATCTGATTACTCACTCAGGTTTCGTATCACCAGAGTTCTGGATGTTTTTTAGATGGGAGAGCACAAAGCTCTTTAGCTGCTCATCCTTCTCGCCCAGCAGGCCACTGCAGATGTCCCTGATGAGGGCGGAGTCGGGGTCCTTCATCAGCACCAGGTACGCTGCCAGGCGTCTGTCAGCAGGACTCTGGGGGTCCTGGTACGTCTCCAGCAGGGAGCGCCGAATCTGTGCCCGACCAAATATTCAGAGCTCTTGTATCAACAGCAACATTTTCTGCTAAAAAGCCAAATAACCCAGATCATGTTTGGTGCATGAGGAGCTCCACCTCAGCAGTAATGTCCATCAGCCTGAAGGCCTGGATAGCTGCCTTCTGATTGGATAAGGGAACATCTGGTTTCTTCATGCATCGCAGAATCGAGGAGATGAGTGATGGGCTGGCGTCCTGCATGGCCCGACCCATAACACCAACAACCTGCAGGAGGAAGAATCACACTCCACCAGCTGCTGTGGCTCTGCTTCTGATCCTTGTGGAGCTTCGCTCACCCTGAGGACCAGGAAGGCCTCCTCCGTGGGGTCTGGAGCGGGGTCCCTGTCAGGGTCCCGTATTTCCTCTGAGCAGTCGTTTAGGATCGTCTCCATGAACTTTGACACCTCCGTGATCTCTGGAGTAACCTCTCCCTGATAGAAACTGTAAGCAAAAATGTATAACCTTCAAATCTCCAGCTGCAACACAGAACCGTGTTACAGCTGGAGACGTTAGCATTAGCATCACACCTTAATGTTGCTTTCCTAGCATTTTGATAAAAATCTTCTCTAAAGTTATTAGACTCAGACTGACAATCTATGACCGTTAGGGTGAAGGTTAACATGAACATTGGCATTAAAATCTCATGATGTCATGATGGGCGGTTTGTGAGACAGACCCTGGTAAGATGGCGGTGATGAATGGTGGTTTTAATGAAGACTGGAACAGCTCAAACCGAGCACAGTGAACCTGGAGCTAAGCTAGTAGCAACTGACCTGACAATGTGACTGCAACCGAGAGCTGAAGCCGACAAAGACGGTTCTACTGTGACGACTAATGACTAACTGTGCCACCAGGAACGAGAAACACCTGGGAACAATCAAGACAGGACGGCACAGAGACTCACAGAAACAACCAAAAATAAACAGAACTCAAATCCCTACACATGAACACTGAAAACTGACATTAGCTTGAGTTAAAGGTTGATGCTACCAGGACAACTTTAGTGGTTTAAGTTGTCCTGGTATCTTGAGTCCCAGCCTGAGACAACCTTTAATCATCATCCATCCATCATCCATCGTTGGCCAGTCTCTATTTTAGTTTCTATTATTCTATAACTCCAACAGTTTTACTTAGTTAAGTTTAGCTTATTTAAGGATTCCTGTTTGTCTCACCATGAGAAATCTTAACAACAGGGATTGCTCTGTCTAAGATCTTCCACAGGTAAGACACTGACTGCTCACACACACACATTAGCGAAGACCTCGCTGTCCCTGTAAGACATTTGGACCCCCTGTTGCTGAAGACTCACTTTCTCACTGTGTTTGCCAGAGCAAACATGATGGCCTTGCTCTGTTTGTACTGAGCCATGCTGAGCATGTCTCTCACTCGTGCTGCATCCGGATTGGCCTGCAGAGCCAGCGCATACACCAGAGCATCCACCTCCAGGGAGACCCTGTCAGTGGTCCAGATGACCTGCATGATGGCGCTGGTGCACTCTGAGGTCCCACACTGGAACAGGGCCTGGAAGGTCAGCCAGTTGGACACTTGGACCATCTCAGCCACTGTCTGGCTGAGGGTCTCGTTCCTCAGGACTCTCAGGCTGGACACAAGCTTGTGGAAAAGGCTGGTCCGTTTCTGACCCTGATCTGTGCTCGCTAGCGCCACCAGCTCCTGCAGGGTGTCCAGAACGCCATCCTTTGTCTGGACTGGAGTTTTGTCTTCTGGTTTATCAAAGTGAAGAGGCTTTGCCTGCAGGGGGTCTGCATCTGTGAGCAACAAGTTGATGTTTTAGGTCCTAAGTTTAAAAACTGAAAATCCTCAGCAGTTTTAGAAATAACAGCTCACCAAATCTTCTGCTACTGGTCCGTTTTACACTTTGAAGGCTCAGATCCTGGGTCACCGTTGATGAGATCCCGTTCTCTCTGAAATGCAAATGATAGTGTGGCTAAGAACCTTCAACACTCTCCAGAAATGCAGCTCAGCTCCGAGTCAGACTCACCCGCTGGAGAACGGCAGGTATCTGTGCTTTTCAGTGCATTTGGCTGTGGTGATGTGTGTTCCTCTGTTATCAAACTGGTATCTGCAGCTCTGGGTGCTGCTGATGAGTTTTGAGACGGGGTTGTGCTGAAAACCAATTAGTGAGCAGTTATTTCTGCTCAGTAGAACCAGAAGCAGCAGGAGGAGGAGCTTCTCCCAGCTGCTGCATGCTGGCATGGTGAAGTGGTTTAAGGTGGTCCTGGCATGTTTATCCAGTCTAAACTAGATAAACAGTTTCTCTCCAGATTATCCATGGAGTGAGGCTGGAGGATCAGAAAGTTCCTGAGACTTTGGACGCTCCTTCACAGCCTCTGTGCTGCAGGTGAAGCTGCTCCCTGCAGGCAGGTTACACTTTCCAGAAGTCAACAATCTGCTACATAAAGCAAAGATCGTTTTCTCACCATCTGCTGCAGCAGAGCCACCGGGCTGCTGGTGAGAGTCCTGCCATAGAACTGGTCGCACTGGGACAGATCTCTGGAAGCACTGGCATCTGTGGCAACATCCTGCCTGGAATGAACCATGACTGTGGTGAGACAGCGACCGTGGACCGAACTCTGAGGGAAAACACAAAGACAGGCTCAGAGACCAGAGATGACTGTTATTCTTGGAGCGTGAAGATCGTCCTGCTGTCTCCGACCAGTTGCAGCTCTGTGGTGTTGGACACTAACCACCAGACCGGTCCATCCTTCCTCCATGACGGGAACCAGGAAGGCAGAAATGATGCCTCTCTTGACATTGAGGATGTTGATGGACTCGTCCGCCTCGGGGTAAACCTCCACACGGCCGTTTGAGTGGACGCTGACCTTCAGTGGACTCCTGGAAGAAGACACTTGTGTTTCAGCACAAAGTAACATCTCTGTTTCATCTCTCTTCTTCTCATTAGTATCTTTTGATGGTCACTGGACCTCAGAAATGTCACTACTTGTGACATCACAAAATGCAGGGATAATAAGAACTTGTCAACCCAGTTCTTTATGACAAATAACCAACAAGGAATGACTTTAATCGTCTTAGGAACTTCACTAAAGTTCACTGAAATCACACATGGTTCTTGTCCATGCATTTGTTCATTGACCAGTCTACCAAAACAAGGAAATATGAGTCCATCGCTGCAGTACAGACGCCCGTCCACTGGCCAGTCTGAAGCTCTAAAGAACAGCTGCCTTCCTGTCTGTCTGTCTGCAGCTGAAACCTCATATTCTCTGACCTCAGGCTTAAAGCTGAAAAACCCTGTTGGAGAGCGACTTTTGTTCCTTTCTGGACCAGTTTCCCTGCAGACAGCAGCTCCACACATTCTGTGGAGCTTTTTAAAGCCGACTTGTTCTATTTTCATTTTATTGCTTTTCTTGGTGTGTCATTTTGGTTTGATCAGTTTTTTATCCATATTGTTATTTTTTTTATCTATTGCAGCAGACCGCTGTGCAGTGTTGCGTCATTGGTGAGAAGTTTATGGGATTGTATTGTTTAATGCAGAAATATACTCAGGCAGAATGTTATTTTATTTCAGCTAGTCCAGAGTTTCTCCACCCTGGTCCCCCCCCCCCCCCCCCCCCCCCGTCCTCCATGTTTCAGGTGTTTCCCTTCTGCCACCTGGATTGTATCTCTGGCTGATTAACAATCTTCATTTGAATCAGAGGTTCTGGAACAGAAGCTCATCTAGAACATGCAGAGCAGGAGGCAGAGGACCAGGTGGAGAAACACTGAGCTAGTCCACTTCCATCATCTGGCTTTTGTACCTGCAAGAGAAATGTTCACGCGACGCATCATACAAAATGAACTACCTACATTTTGTAAGACTCTTCACTAAATTACTCCAAAGCTTGTCAGATGGCTAAAAACTCCTGGATGGAAGTTGCAACATTGTCTGTCTGCAGAAAGGCGGCGCTCTTTCTGTGACGCTTCGTTAAATGAAACTGGAGGATGCAGGGAGAGAGTGGAACGCTGTGGCCTGAAGCAGGAAGTGAAGCAGGAAGCAGGAAGTGAAGCAGGAAGTGAAGCAGGAAGTGAAGCAGGAAGCAGGAAGTGTAGCAGGAAGCAGGAAGTGAAGCAGGAAGCAGGAAGTGAAGCAGGAAGCAGGAAGTGAAGCAGGAAGTGAAGCAGGAAGTGAAGCAGGAAGTGAAGCAGGAAGCAGGAAGTGAAGCAGGAAGCAGGAAGTGAAGCAGGAAGTGAAGCAGGAAGTGAAGCAGTCTGCAGGAAGTGAAGCAGGAAGCAGGAAGTGAAGCAGTCTGCAGGAAGTGAAGCAGTCTGCAGGAAGTGAAGCAGGAAGCAGGAAGTGAAGCAGGAAGTGAAGCAGGAAGCAGGAAGTGAAGCAGTCTGCAGGAAGTGAAGCAGGAAGTGAAGCAGGAAGTGAAGCAGTCTGCAGGAAGTGAAGCAGTCTGCAGGAAGTGAAGCAGGAAGCAGGAAGTGAGCCCCAAGCAGTCTGCATTGCCGTGTGTGAATGCAAGCGCTCCAAAACCAGATGACTGCGCACTGGCTGCTCGGTTTACGGTGAAGTAAGAGAGTCTGTAAGAGAGGGTTAGGCCATCAGACGTGAAAACGTTCGTCATAAACCAGTCGAGTGAAGGTGTCCTGCTGTTTTTCTGGGACGGATCTAAAGTCATCCAGGCCTAAAAATGTTGAAGTCTATTAGCTGTGCTCAGGTTTTACTGGAACCAGTATGTCCTCTGACCTCCCCATGGCGGCTCTGAAGGTGTCGGAGCTGGGCGCCGGGCTGTAGGCCGCCTCAGCTCGAGCGTCCGAGGTGGACGCTTCGCTGACGGTGCAGTCTCGCGTGTGAATGATGAACCTGCACATCTGGGGGACTTCGATCTCTACCTGCAGACATGGGACGAGTCAGTGAGGGGACCTCAGATAAGAGCTGTTATCAGTTCAACTGTTTTCACCTCACAAGTGACTTTAGGCCCATTTTGGAGGCTAGCAGAACCCGGCGCTACGTTCCGGCCCTCTGCGTTGTACCGGTACACGTATTTCCTGTGGACCTTAAATCTGGAAGCCACTGCAAAGAAGAAATCTGCATCTTTATGCTGAAGGCATCACTTTAGTCAAATCCTGATGTCATATTTCTACATCCTCCTGTACGTCAGACAACCCCCCAATACTGGAACAGCTGACCTTTGAACCCTTTGTGGCAGAGCTCCCGCTGCTATCTCCAACAAACAGGCCATAGTCTCAGAGAGCAGCATTGATCCATCAGCAGCGTGTCTGTCTGTTTGCTCTGGATTGACCCCTGACCCCCAGATGTGTCTGTGGTAGATAACTTACTCTGACATGAAGCCGGTTCCTCCACATCCTCTGGAAAACAGACCGCAGGGTTAGAACAAAGCAGCTGATGAACATCAACAGAAGATCCTAATGAAGCCGTCTGTTTCTACTGACAGATAGAAACCGTTTTCTTCTCCTATCATGATGCTAATCTGAGCTGAGATCCAGTCAAGTCAACGGATTGGACTTGATTTGGAAACACAAGTCCAGTGGATAGTGCAGGTCAAAGGTCAAACAGCAAGCATGGAATCAGAGGAACTGTCTGCATATTTCAGAGACCAGATATTCTAAAGTAGGTCATCTGGAGACGGATCCAGAAACATTTCTGCTGTTCCAAGAGTTCAGAGTCCGCCATCATTAATCAGTAGAAGAAGAAAAGAACCAATAGGAGACCAAAGATCAGGATGGATGATGGATGGATGATGGATAATGGTTGGATGGATGGATGATTAATCAATGATGGTTGGATGATGGATGGATGAATGATGGATGATTAATCAATGATGGATGGATGATGGATGGATGAATGATGGATGATGGATGGATGATGGATGGATGAATGATGGATGATTAATCAATGATGGATGGATGATGGATGGATGAATGATGGATGATGGATGGATGAATGATGGATGATGGATGGATGATGGATGGATGATGGATAATGGTTGGATGGATGGATGATTAATCAATGATGGTTGGATGGATGAAGGATGGATGAAGGATGGATGAATGATGGATGATTAATCAATGATGGATGGATGAATGATGGATGATTAATCAATGATGGATGGATGAATGATGGATGATTAATCAATGATGGATGGATGATGCCATCATTGATTGCAGAGGTGTGAGCTGTCCTTGTGGTTGCTATGGTGATTCCCACTTTACTACTGTCAGGTCAAACATCTGCTGAGTATTAAATGTTTAGTCGCGTCATCAGCTGAGTTTCAATCAATTTTTTTAATAAAGTATTAAAAGTATTGATCAGGGAAAAGTTAATAATAATCAATAATAAATAATCATTCATTATTTTCATAAAATAATCAATGACCTGAAAATATTTAGCTCTAACAAACTGGTGGCGTCACCATGGCAACCTTTACTGGTTGATCAGTTACTACCAGTAAGACCAGTTAGTCACACAACCTCACAGAACTAGTAAGTCTTGGCTGCAGTTCTGATCCGTTCCCCAACCCGTGTGAGGTCCAATCTGAACAGCAGAACCAGAACCAAGACGCTACAGCTGCAGATCCGAATCAGCAGATCCTGCAGCCAGCTAACAGAACCGGGTCGGTGATTACAGGTCCAGATGTTCTGAAGTTCTACAGGAAGGTCCAGACTTACGTGCCAGAGCGGCGCTCAGCAGCAGGAGCAAACACAGCAGGCCAGAACCCATTCCGGGCCCAATAACCGGGTTCTGCTGCCGGGTTGATCACTCAGGTTCTGTAACTGGGCCAAACAGACGAGTTCTGCTGGTGTACCTGGAGCGTCCAGCATCGACTGTGGTGGCTCCGGTCCAATCGGATCTTTTATCTGCTGCGGTATCACCCGGGTCGAAGTTCACACCATGACCCGGTCAGCTGGTTCTGATTCCAGTTCCCTGCAGCTCCTCCTGAAATTCTCTTCTGTGTTTTTCTGGACCTAGTTCTGGTTCTGGTCCAGTGGTCCAATTCAAGGTCTTCCCAGAATCCAACAGAACCAGAATCGGGGCGACTTAGAACGGGTCCAGAAGTATTCACACCCTGCTAGAGTTCAGGAGGTCCCAGAACCACCGGTTTGGAAACACTGACCATTTTCTCACCAACCAGAACCAGAACCAGAACCAGAACGTGTAGCAGTTCTGTTTGGGTCCACCAGGCGGCGCTTGTCACAAAGAATCAGGCTCTATGTGAAGCTGAAATACGTTCAGATGTGACCTTGAGACGGACAGTTTAATTTAAAGGCTGTTAAAGAGCAAATTGAGCAAAACTTTTTATTGTTTTACTATTTTATTTTGGTTGTTTTCGTCCCGGTAACTTCCTGTCAATACTTCAGTCCACCAGGGGGCGGTGGCGCTCCTGATGGTTAGTCCCCCAACCCCATAAAACACGAGAAGAAGAAGGACGCGGAAGTTGATTCTGAAGGTAAAAGAGAGAAAACGGCGATGATCCAGAACGACTGACAGAAAATAACCGGATTTTTAACAGTTTGAACATTTTCACTCTAAAATGTGGCTTCCGGTTCCGGACGATTCTTCTTCTTTTCTTTTAATAAATCTGATTATTTGAAATGTGACCCAACAGACAGAAGGAGCTGCTGGAAAAATCAGGAGTTTTTATTTCCTGTAATTGATTTAAAGGTTATTTTTGGAGCAGGAGCCTCAACCCTTTCAGTTCGGTTCGGTTCGGTTCGAGTCCAGCCTCAAGTCTGCAGACCGAACCGGGTCTCCTGGTCTGCAACATTAATAACTGTCCTAAATATAACAGTTGTTCATTTAACTCTTAGTTTGGCATAAAGATCTGCTATAAGCTGGTTTATACTAGTATAAAAATGGATTAAATTTAAATGATACACAGTCCAGTCACATTAATGTGACCATCTGTCAAAAGCCAGAATAACCACCTTTCGCAGAGCGAACTGCTACGAGACGTGCAGGAAGAGAGTCACTTAGGTCCCTGAAGGTCTTCTCTGGGATGTTGAGCCATGCCGACTCTAATGCCGTGGCCAGCTGCGCTAGATTACGCGGTTGAGGATCCATGGCGCGAACAACTCGATCGAGATGGTCCCACAGATGCTCGATTGGGTTTAAGTCAGGTGAGTTTGCTGGCCAGGGGAGGACGGTAAACTCATCCTGGTGCTCTTCGAACCACGCACGTACACTGGCAGCTGTATGGCACCTCGCATTGTCCTGCTGGAAGATGCCATCATCCTGAGGAAAAACAATGCGCATGTAGGGGTGGACATGGTCCGCAAGGACAGATGCGTACTTGTATTGATCCATCGTGCCTTCCACAATAATCAGTGAACCCAGAGAATGCCAGGAAAACATTCCCCAGACCATAATGCTCCCGCCTCCAGCTTGGACCGTTCCTGCAATGGTTGCAGGGTGGTTCCTTTCAGAGGTTTCACGCCTTATACGCCAACGTCCATCTGTCCGATGGAGCATAAAACGCGATTCATCTGAAAACGCTACCTGTCGCCACTCAGTGGACGTCCAGCTGCTGTACTGGCGTGCAAATTCTAGCCTTCGTCGTCGATGAACACCAGTCAGCATAGGTGCACGAACCAGGCGTCTGCTTCGGAGGCCCAGACGCAGCAATGTTCGCTGAATAGTGGTTTGGGAGACACTTGTGGTAGCCCCTTGGTTCATTTTAGTGGTCAGTTGCTCAACGGTAGCCCGTCTATCTGCCCGAACGCATCTCCGCAACCGTCGTTCGCCTCTGTCATCTATGGCCCGTGGTGCACCACATTTGCCACGTCGTTGATTTTGGACAGTCCCATTTTGCCATGCACGGTACACTTTTACCACGGCGGCACGCGAACAGTTCACAAACTCAGCCGTTTCGGAAATGCTTCCACCCTTGGCCCGAAAGCCAATGATCATGCCCTTTTGGACGTCGGATAAATCGCTTCGTTTCTGCATTACGCCAACGATTGAAATGTTTTCCGAAGCCCACACACACCCTTTATATACGCTCAACTGCACTGTGCTGCCACCTGCCTTCTGTGATTGGTTATTTAACTCTGAAGTGGAAAGTACGTGGTGGTAACATTAATGTGACTGGACTGTGTAGAATCAGTAAATGTTGCGGCTGCTCCTCCTTATGGCTCTACGATGTTGGTCAGTTCAGATGTAAGGAGTAATTCAGGAGGATGTTGGCATTAACGGTCCAACATGGTGGTGGCAGCATCATGCTGTGGGATGGAGATAAATCCAGGAATAAAACCTGTTGGGCTGCAGAAGACCTGAGACTGGATTAGACTGGACGTTCTGAGCATGCTCATAACCCGCCCCCTCGGAGAGGTTGTGTCTCCATGGCAACTGTCCTGCAGGTGGACATGCTGTCTGGTTTCCATGCTGTCTGGTTTCCATGCTGTCTGGTTTCCATGTCTCCTGCAGGTGGACATGCTGTCTGGTTTCCATGTCTCCTGCAGGTGGACATGCTGTCTGGTTTCCATGCTGTCTGGTTTCCATGCTGTCTGGTTTCCATGCTGTCTGGTTTCCATGCTGTCTGGTTTCCATGCTGTCTGGTTTCCATGCTGTCTGGTTTCCATGTCTCCTGCAGGTGGACATGCTGTCTGCCATGAGGACAGGCTGCCGGCGGACCTGGAGGAGTCTCAGGAGACACTCGTCCTCGTCTCAAGGTGACGACCCCATGACCTTGGGAACATGGAGCTTCCTCTGCAGGGCCAGAGTTCCGATCTGGAGAGACAGAATGGCTCTGAAATGGATCAGAACCAGAACCAGATCCTGGAACTGCAAACTGAAACGAGCTGAAAGTTTTGGAGGAAGAGCCGAGGCTGGAAAGGTCGTAGATCAGAGCAGAGCTGCTGGCTGAGCGAAGCAGAACCTCTACTGGGTCTGGATGGATGTTCAGACCGATGTGCAGGTCCTGTCAGGACGGCGCCGCCTGTCTGTTAATGTTGGCAGGACTTTGAGCTCATTAACGGAGCACTTCCTGCTCTCCGGCTCTTCAGCTGTCAGTCCGTATCTGAATATGCATCAGATCCAGAATGTAAGCCGTCTCGGTCCAGGAGAACTCAGGCTGTTAATCAGACAGAACCATCCCGAAATAAGAACCACGACTGGCCTGGCTCACGGTAAGATGGGTTCATGTCCTGCAGGCCTTGGACTTTACTCCTGCAGTACCTGGGATCGGATTCAGGGAGTAAATGTGTTACATGAAGGAGGCCTGAAAACTAGAGCTAGATCAGGGTAACTAGAACCGCTGCTGTACACATCTAGAACATAATCGGGTCGTCTGTCTCTGACTAAAGTTCTCAGGACCGTCTGTGTCTGCAGGGTTTATGAACAGAAATATCTGAGTTTCACCAACATGCTGTCTGATGAATTTACCAAGTGAAAGCAGCCAGAGCTCTGAGGAACACCATCAGTAACTCTGGAGTGTGAAGATTAGTGGAGCCAGAGGCCCGGCCCGGCCCGGTCCGGCCCGGAGGACCAGAACCACAGAGGCTGCAGCGTTAACCTTAATGATCAGGTCCGCTCAGCGTCTTTCTGTCCTCATCAGGGTACCAGCAGGCCAACGTGGTGGTCCTGCCGCGCCGCATGGCCGACGACTTCGAGGACTTCTGCCACAGTAACCCCGCCCCCCTGCCTCTGCTGTACCGCAGCCAATCAGGAGAGACTTCCTGTGAGCCTCTGGCTAAACATGCTGACATCAGGTTGGTGAGAATGAAAGATCCTAGAATCTCCTGGGAGGTTCTGGGCCACAGCGGCTCCAGAACCCGGTTCCCTCATGGTGTCCTGTCTTCAGGACGGACATCTCCGAGTTCTGCGTCTATGAGGACGGCCGCCTGGTGAAGACCGTCTCCAGCCTGCAGAGCTACAGCGATCTGGCCAGGTGGGTCAGAACCGGGCTAGCCCATCTAGGGAGTCCTGCTGCTAACTGCTGGTTCTGTCTGTCTAGAACCGGGTCTCAGCTGGCGGACATGGTGACCTTCTACCTGGGCTGCAGTTTCGGCTTCGAGGGCCGGCTGGAGGAGGCCGGGGTTCCGGTCCGGAACGTGGAGCAGGGCCGGAACGTCAGCATGTTCCGGGTAGGACCAGCATTGTTCCGGACCGCGGCGGTTGTGTTCAGCTCTGAACTCGACCAGAACCTGCCCGGAGCAGACAGAACCACCGCTGAGGGTTCTGCTGGTACCGTAGGGGGTCCTTCCTTTGCTGACCCCTAGTGGCGGTTCCTTGCAGACGGCGGTGCGCTGCGTTCCCAAAGGGGAGTTCCGCTGCCCCCTGGTGGTCACCATGCGCCCGGTGCCGGCCGGGCTGCTGGACGCAGCGGTGGAGGTGACCCATCAGAACCCACGGGCTCATGGCGCTCCGGTTCACGTCGGAGACCCAGGTGCTGAGCGGTCCGGACCGGCCGGGACCCAGAACCGCCTGCTGAGGCTCATCGGTGATGCTCTCTCTGCAGCTCTGCTGGGCATTCTGGACCTGACCCGACCGGACTACGGCGACCCGGTGGAGCTCCGACCCGGTGACGTTCCCGTCTTCTGGGCCTGCGGAGTGACGTCAATAGAAGCATCCTCAGCAGCAGTGAGGGACCGGAACCGACCGGCGGCTACGGTCCCTCACCGGACCGTAACCGCCGTCTGTTTGGACCTTTCAGAACCGCCCGTGGCGTTCAGCCACTCTCCAGGCTGCATGTTCCTGACCGACATCCCGGACGCTCCGTCAGCCGACACCGACCCACAGCTGACCCCGCTCTGCTTCCTGGTTACCCACAATCCCCTGCTCTACAGCCTGGTCTCCAAGGCCACGGCCGGGAAGATCCGGCAGCTGGAGCGGATCATTGGGGACGACCCGGGTAAATGTTCTGATGAGGACCCAGACGGTTCTGGTCGGGTTCTAAAGGTTCCGGTTCTGCAGGTCAGCGGGGAATCGCCGCTCTGTTTGTCCAGGATGAACTCCTCCGCTGCTGCCTGGCGCTGTCCCACTCCTCCTCTGTTGCCATAGTAACCGGTTTCCCCACACACCACCAGCACAGGTGAGCTGCACACCTCGTTCTCGCCGAACAGAACCGGTCCGAGCACAATTAGAAAGTCCAGAGACGTACTGGTACTTATAGCAACCCTGGTTTATTTGCCTTAGATCAACATTAGGTTATTTTTCTTCTTCTGCTCTTCATTTGGATTTACTGTTCAGTCCTGTAAAACTCTGATGATGACCTTTACCTGACCTCTGGGTGTACTTACTTCCTCACTGACCTCGGGTATCTTCCCGTTTCCCGACTAGTCCTCCGGATGAGACGGACGGTCCGCCCGGAGCTGTTGCCATGGCAACCATGCTGCTGTCTCTAGGGAAACGGGTGACGCTGCTGACGGACCGCAGGGCAGCGGACATGAACCGAGCTCTGGTGGACGAAGCGGTGAGGACAGGTGAGGCTGAGCGCTTAGCACTCATTGGTTGGTGGGATTTAAAGAGAGACGCTGATTGGGTGTTTCCTCCATTAGGAGTCCTCAAAGCTGCCATCCCATTGGTCGTCTTCGAGGATCGCGGCCCTGACTCTGCGATGCACTTCCTGTGTCACCATGGAGACCCCGCCAAGCCCAGGTGAGACGCCCTGAACACCGCTGGTCCTCACTCAGGTCGCTAAGTGGAGCAGGTCCAGGAGCTCCGGCCCACGTCGCCCAAACCTCCGGGCCAAACAATGACTGGTGACCACGACCAGCAGTGGGGCTCACTGGCTAAGATGCTAGCTGTGCTAACCCCAGGGCACTGCTCACCAACATCAGTTCCCCTAAGTACTTAGAAGAAGCTAATGCTAAAGCTCCACACAAGGTTTAGCAGAAGCTAATGCTAAGGCCACAGCATGTTTTACAACATGGTATAGTGATTGTGGTTGTGCCGCCTCTGACCAGGTTCGACCACCTGGTGGCGATAGAGCGCAGCGGCCGGGCGCAGGACGGCAACTACTACAACATGAGAGGAGTAAACATCAAACACCTGGTGGATCCGATAGACGACCTGTTCCTCGCCGCTCAGAACATTCCTGGAGTTATGACCACAGGTGAGTCCGGCTCAGGAGGCCCAACCCCGTGGAACCGGCCCGGTTCCTCCGGCCCGGTTCCTCGGCCCGGTTCCTCAGAGTTGCCGTGTTCCCACAGGGATCGGAGATGGAGGCAACGAGTTGGGGATGGGCAAAGTGAAGGAGAAGGTGAGGCAGCTGATGCCCAAAGGAGACTTGGTGGCCTGCGATGTGGCTGCCGACTGCGCCGTGACTGCAGGTAGCATCCAGCCGCTCATCCAGCCGCTCATTTCACCCATCATTCTGATGGTTCTGGTTCTGACCCGCTACAGGCGTCTCTAACTGGGCTGGCTACGCCGTGGCCTGTGGGCTCTACCTGCTCCACACCTGTCCTGCTCACCAGCGCTACCTGAGGAGAGGACTGGGACTGCAGCCGGTGACCTCTGACCTGCAGCTGCAGGACTGGAGGAGGAACTTGCCGTCGGTCCAGAAGGTACCGTGAAGTTCTTTTGGTACCGGTACCATAAAGCGCCGTCCTAACGGTCGCTCTGCGTCCACCAGGAGGAGCTTTTCCTGGGAACGCTGGTGCGTTTTGGAATACGAAGTGGGAAAACTGGGAACCTGGCCATGGAGGTGGACGGCTTGACCTTTCACCCCACACACTCCCAGATGATCAGCCGGCTTCTGGAGATCACGCTCGGTTCCCCGGGTCAGAACCGACCCGTCAGCCATGATTAGGTCCTTGCCAGAGCGGCAGCCGGTTGCTATGGTTACGACGGCTCCGCATCATTTAAAATCAACCTTTATGATTTCTCTGTAATAAAGATGTAATTCATGACTAAATGAGTTCACCAGAACCGGGTCCAGATTTCTCCTTTCAGAGTTCTGGACGTGACAAGGTCCTTCGGATAATCCGGTTCTGTTTAAACGCTGATGGGTGATGAAAGCGACAGGAAAGTCATGCAGGATAGGTGTGACATGGTCAGATTTACGGGCCTCAGTAGAATCCTGGATGTTTTGAACGTATTGAAGCTTCTGAAGGTGTTTTTATGGATCCACTGAAAGGTTTCAGTAGTCGAGCCTGGAGGAGACGAAGGCGTGACGAGAGTCTCGGCATCACAGAAAGAGAGAGATGGACCAATTTTAGAGATATATTTTCCAATAGATGCTTAATGTGATGTAAGATGAGAATCCATTCTAACTGATCTGTAACTGTGGTGGACAGGGGGAGAACCTGGATATGTTTTATATAGCCGTCTGTAATGTGCATTAACTGATATAGTAATAAGCCGATGTGTTATAGAACAACTAGTAGGAGTGTGAATGTATAGTCACAATTTTTCAAAGTTATATAATGACTTTATGATTATAACCTGGAAGCTACAGGTGAGCAACACCGTCTCCTTCTGTTACTGTTAAAACTGGTTATCTGTCCGTCTGTCCCTCCACCTGAAACCTGCAACTTCCATCCATCCATCCATTTTCTTACACCCTTGTCCCTTAATGGGGTCGGGAGGGTTGCTGGTGCCTCTCCAGCTGGCGTTCCGGGTGAGAGGCGGCGTCACTCTGGACGGGTTGCCAGTCTGTCTCAGGGCAACACAGAGACACACAGGACAAACAACCACACACACACTCACACCTAGGGACAATTTAGACAGACCAATTAACCTAACAGTCATGTTTTTGGACTGTGGGAGGAAACCGGAGTACCTGGAGAAAACCCACACATGCACAGGGAGAACATGGAGACTCCATGCAGAAAGGCCGGGGCCGGGAATCGAACCTAGAACCTTCTTGCTGCAAGGCAACAGCTCTACCAACTGCGCCACTGTGCAGCCTACCTGCAACTTCCTCTACAATTAATAATTCATAACCATTTAATTAGAGAATTGGTATCTAGCAATTTTATTAAAAAATATCATACATGTTTTATTATCTCACAATGGGGGAAACTCCGACTCAACAACAGCAGAACAATCGAAGCTCGTAGATTCACGCAAAGACACGAATGAAGGCAACAAGCTGAACAATGATTAAGTTATAACAGAGAAATGTGCAGCTGAGTGTCTTCAGAAAATGCGCATGTTGTGTTTGAGCAATAAAACTACAGCAGACTTGATGTTTTAAATGTCGTCCACCATAAATGTAGTAAAAACCAGACAGATAAATCTACAAACTGCTCACCTGGCTGAGAGCAGCAGCGGCGTCAGCTGGTCTGAGTCGGTGAGCACCGTGGGGCTCCAAGCGGCTAACAGGCTAACGAGGCTAATGAGGTGTTAAGAAAATATATTTAAAATAAGCTAGTTGTAGAATTTAACCATGACTTCAACAAATTAGATAAAATGAATGTGATACTTGTTCCTAAAATGGAAAGCACATCAGAGAACACTGCCTAAGTTTGTACTGCGTCGAAGGGAAGAATACGCCACCCGCTTAAAACGTGAGGCCTGGAACTTTGAATCCTCAGATCGTCATGGGTCTCCAGAGGAACATCCAGTGCAGTGGGAAGTTTTCTCTGTATTGTCTTGTCGTTTTGGTTGATGTCTGTCGGGTGAGGTAAATATTCCTGATTTCATTTAGTTCTGTTAGTTTCATTTGTTGTTTTGTTTAATAAATGTCGTTATGCCTTTGCACGTGGAAACCGAGTTGTCGTTGTCTTGCAAGTTCAGCTGATGCAATGATCACTTTCAATGGATCCGGGCAGAGGAGAAAATACACGAGTAAAGTTTGGATTATTTTCTTCTCATAACAGAGGCTAACAGGCTAACGAGGCTAGCAGGCTAACGAGGCTAACAGGCTAACCAGCCTTTCCATTCGCTCCACTACGGTGACATCAGCCACTCATTCCTCTCGGCTCCATCAGCTGCTGCTGAATATTGAAATCCAAAGCAAAGAAAAAAGCCGCCATCTTTTAAAGTTCACGGCTTGTTTGTATCTTTATCACTTCCGGGTTGCAGCAGTTTGAAACGTGGCGCCTCCATTTTTCTAGGTTCTGCTCCGTCTGTCCCTGCTTTGGGTCCGGATTTCCTTCAGAAATCTGTCTACAGCATCCATCCCAGCTGAAATTGGGATGCTGGTGTAAAGATTGTCTACATCCATAGAGGAAATAGAATTTTGGTGGGAGTACTAAATTATTAGCGATTTCAACAAAATATGTGTCCCTAACATAGGCAGGCTGTCCGATAGACAAGGGGTTTAAAAAGAAATCGAGATACTCGCCATGTGTCGCTTTCACCTACCGGGCGGAATTTCAAAGGGAACCGTCATAAAATCTTTGTTCTCATCATAAAATCTTTGTTCTCAGGGTTCTGCATGTCCCATGTACCTTACCACAGGGGCCGTTTCATTGGCTAATGCCCATTTCACGTCACAGTGCAGCTACCACATGGTGACCGTCTCACAAACACAAGCTACAGTAGTAACTCAAGCTAATGTACATTGTGGACTAGCAGACCGACAGAAAGTTTTTGCATCAGGACTCGAAAACAATGGTTCTCCACCGTCAGTGGAGAATCTGTACAGGTGATGTCAGGTATCCTGATCGTGTTTGTGGAACTAAAATTCACAGGTTTCCAAAATCTGAAACGGAAAGTCTTGATTGGATCAAAGCTTGTTCACATTAGCAGCTCAACCGTCGTAGGACCAATAAGAACAAAGGATTGTCTGCTGGTGTAAGTATTATTGCTTTGCTTTCTTTGTGTTTAGTGAATGAAAAAAAGAAAGTCAACAATAAACACATCCATTATGAAAACCTTTTAGCCATTACAGCATAACGGCAGCACCGATACAACTTCTACACCTTGAATCCTGTCTGTTACAGTCTTACGTTAGCTGAACAATCAATATTCAATGTGTTCCGTATCTGACAGACATTAAAGATTTTATTTTACCTGAAAAGGCTTTTTACTAAACTGTAATTGTGTTAGCCACGCTAATAGTGTTAGCCACGCTAACACGCTAACCCTAACCCTTTGACTGTTAATACCAAATGACAAAATGATCTTTTCAACAACCAGACCTTGCACAAGTGTGACCTTCTCCACTGAGGTCTTTGCATGTCGGAAGTGATCACCTTGATTTCTTCTCTGCAGAAGAAAAGTGGAAGATTGCTCAGGTTTGAATCTGATAATAAGCCGCCTCTTCCTAAAAACCACTCAATGCATTTACCTTGAGTATGGGGATGTGTTGTAGCTGTGGGTCTAGGTGGGTCATTCCTCAAAGGTCTCCTCATCCCCTGAACTATCAACTCCTGGGAGTATCTCTGAATCGCACGGAAGATTCTCGAGCTTCCAACTCTTGTCTTTCCTCTTGTCAGAGCCAAACAATTCTATGCACGGGGCAATACTTTGGAGAACCCAGAGTCCAAAAACCAATCAATAAACGGAGGGACAGTTTCCTGAGTTAGAACCAATACGTAAAAATAAAAAAATAAAAAAGTTAGAAAAATAAAAATAATTTCCCAAAAGGGTAAACAATTGTAAAACAAAAATCTTTAGAAAGGATTGATTTTTTCTGCTTTTCTGTTTTTTATATTTAAAACCAAAATGTTTTTATCTAAACAGTAAAACAGAAAAGAAGGTTTGGACCCTTGAAACGGGCGCAGTAAATAAAAACAGCAATAAAAGCCGAGCTGCTCTGCAGACATATTTATCTATCTCTGTCTCTGAATTCGTTTCAAATGGTTCCTGTTTTGATTTTTTCATTAATATTTTGTAACAAATTCATTAACATGTTATTTTGTATGTATTTTGTTTTGTTGTTTTACTTAGTTAAACTTATTGATATTTTTAAACATTCATTAGATTTACTCTACTAGAGGTCAAAGTAGTTATATTTAGAATAAAAGGTGGAAAAGGTTTGGTTTAGAATAAAACGAATGGTAAGTATGGAGGTTTTGTTACGGTCCAGTTCTTTGTGGTTTTTATGTTGTAGCGGTGTTGGGTCACACAAATCCATCATGTGTTTTTCATTTTGCTTACATATTTTTTACAACAATATTTGCAGTTTATTACATAAATGCAATTTTTTTGATTTGGGTGAAAAACTGAGTAATATTTATTGTTGTTTTTATAAATTAATTTCTTATGAACTGGGAGTCTAATAATTGGGGTTTTATTTGTGTCAGAGAAGGGAACTTAGCCCTGACCAACAAATTAGATCGATTTTGGTTTCGTTTATATGCTGAAATAACCGTAGATGGTGGAAAATGTGACCTTGTGCCAAGGGTTTTTCAAAATTGGTTTTAAATGTATTGACATTTTTACTGGTTGTTGAATATTCCTCTAGTAAGAGGAATTAGAGGAATTAGATTCCCCTGATCAGTTTCTCTGTGGTTTAGGGTTTTTTAAGGCACAGTCTTAAAGCCACCCTCTGGTTCGCAGTGCCTTCAAAACGATAGTCTCTGCTTCTTTAAAGGATGCTGGTCTGTAAATCCGTTTAATCTCAGACTTCACCATCACCAACTTTTCATGATTTTGTAAATGATAATTTAATGCAAAGTTGGCATTTTTAATGGACTTTCAATTAAACTTTCCATTAAAAGTGTCATTATTTACCGAATGACACTTCATGACAACTGTCATAAACATTGATAGAGACTTCTTTATGTTCATGATGTCAGTCTTATGCTCACCCCTCAAATAAAGTTTACCAGAGGTTGCAATTATTATCAAACTCGGCGTTTTGAAGCCAAAATACCTCAGAAATATCCAGAGCCGCCATGAGAATCAACTCATTTACAGTTTAAACTCAGTTTCACACGTTAGCATAAATGTTGGGCTGTTGAACTGGACGGGTCCAAGTCGCTATCAGGCTAATTTCTGTTAGCAGCTTCACTAATCTTTACATTATATTACCAAAAAACATTAAAACAAACCTTCTTCTTTCCTCCCTCCTGAAGGTTAAGTCCTTTATGACTCTTTATTTTGCTAGCTTAGCTTTGGACGTTTATTATTTTCTTCTTTTTATGAATAAAATCATTTCTACATACATTATTAAACATATCTTATTATAAAAACAAATCACTTCACAGTGAAGTTATGTGTTTTTGATATTATAATGACATAGAAATTCTTACTAAAGAAAGACACAATCTGCTCCACAGCGGCTGCTCAGTTAGCCTATGCCTTGGGCCGGCCCGGTCCAGACGGTTCCTGGTTCTGGACGTTGGGTTCCTGCAATTATCTGCTACAAAAACTTTCTGGCTTCCTGCTCAGTCTGCTCGCATTTCTGCCTTTCACTCAGATTGTCTCCGGTCGGGTTTTGACCAATCAGCAAAGGGCAGCCAGTCCCCCTGTAGAAACCACAGGTCAAAGGTCAAAGTTTAACCTTCAGCTGTTCGGATGAAACCACGGTAACACCGTAAACCCCCGGCTGGCAGTCTGACTGCCTGCGGCCGCCATGTTTCGGCTGCACTTCCTGTCCCTGTCCCCGGTCCTTCCTGTCCTCTGCCCGGGACTTGTCTGGGACAGTCGAGGGGTCAGAGGTCGCATTCCCGCTGCCTGTGTTGGCGGTCAGCGGCGTGTAGCTGTGGGTCAGCAGCGTCACACTCTGCCCGCCATTCCCGTCCTTCGCCACCTCGTGGCAGTCGCCGGCCGGGCCGACGGGGCTGGCGTTGCCGCGGCGACAGCAGCAGCAGACGACCCTGGCGACGGGCCTGACGACGGCCCGGTTCAGCCCGCGGCGGGCGCTCTCGCTGACGAAGCAGTAGAGCGCGGGGTCGGCGACGCAGTTCAGGCTGGTGAGCAGCAGCGACACGTGGTAGTAGTTAAAGATTCCTGCAGAATCAGAAACGGAGGTGAAGAACCGTGCAGGGGTCATCAGGGGTCATCAGGGGGCATCAGGGTCATCTGGGGCCATCAGGGGTCATCAGGGGTCATCTGGGGCCATCTGGTCCCAACAGGAAGGTCACCTGGTCTCACAGGAAACTCACCTGCAATGAAGCTGCAGTCGCGCTCAAACAGCGTCCGCAGCAGCAGGAAGACGTGATACGGGGAGAAGCAGACCAGGAAGATGAGGATGGTGCTGCTGACCAGCTGCCGGATCCGGGTCTTCTGGTCTGGTTGGGTCCCGGTGCTGCGGCCAACAGCGCGAAGGACGCTGAGGTAGCTGCCCTGCATCAGCAGCCAGAGACATGAACACCACAGAGCTCAGGGTACAACCGCTGTTAGCTAGGAAGGCTAACATCTGAAAACGTTTGAACTATTTCCTAACACTGAAATAACCTCAGAAATAAAACAACATTATTGCTATAATAACAATAACTTATATTATCGCACTTCACTCTGTCATAAGTCAGATAGTTTTTGGTCTGAAGGTGAGAAACAGATTCACTGCAGAATGAATCTACAGAATCACTGAAGCTGGAAACATTAAATATATACATATATATATATATATATATATATATATATATATATATATATATATATATATATATATATTATATTATATATATATATATATATAATACATATATATATATATATATATACACATGCCGGCTCAGACGTCGCCCGGCCAAACAAGGTCTGCGTCAGGTGCTGGGGAACCACAGCACCTAGATGAAAAATGGGCTACTGGAACAAGACGGAAATGGGCGAGAGGTGAAAACATGGATCTGTTGGATGCTACTACTCAAGTAACCCTAGTCAGAGGGGCTACATGCGAAGACTGTGGGAGGAATGGTTACTTCGACATCCCCAGTCAACACTAACTGCTAAGCAACTAGTGGCTCAGTGTTCCAACATCCGCAAACGGCAACTGCTCTCACAACTTGAGATTGATGAGGTACAACACAAATGCTATGGCAAAGGGGAGGAGCCAGAACGCCAGGTCAGCGGGGAGTTAACTACCCACCCAGAGACTGGGTATGTAGCCCCAGTAATGAACGAACCATCAGAGCTGAACGAGGCAGCAACTGACCTGAGAGAGAGAATCGTGGCCGTAATGAACACCAGACAACCCCGACGCCAATTACAACGGCTGAGTGAAGCACCACCAGAAAGTCTAATTGAAGATGTGAATGCGGCATTGAGAACGATCCCTACCAACACCATAACAGAAACCAATGAGCTGATATACAACTCAGCATCAGTGATGCTTGGCTATAAGAGCAATCATGAGACCCAATACCCACCATGGAAAAGACGGTTAGAGGCTAAGATCAAGATAACAAGGAGGGAAGTGAGCCAACTGTCAGAGCTCCAAAGGGGTGCAATGAAAAGATCAGTACACAAGAAGTACAGAAAGATGTCCATACCTGAAGCACTCGAAACTGCCAAACAAAGGCTCCAAGCCTTGGCCAGCCGCCTGAAGAGATACACAAGAGAGAATGAAGCCAGGAGGATTAACCGGCTCTTCCACACCCAACCAGCTAAAGTGTCTCAATGGCAGGGTACTAACAACAGAGCAGACCCAACAAGGCTGGAGACTGAACAATACTGGAAAGGCATATGGGAAAGGGAGGCGTCCTACAACAGCAATGCAAAGTGGCTGACCTCTCTACGAGAGGAACACAGCAACCTCCCTGAACAAGCCCCGGTAACCATCACTGTGGCAGATGTCCAAGAAAGAGTCTCGGGTATGAAAAACTGGACAGCACCAGGACCTGACATGATCCATGCCTACTGGCTAAAGAAACTCACTGCCCTCCATGAGCGACTGGCAGCTCAAATGAACCAGCTGCTACAAAATGGGACTCACCCTGAATGGTTAACTGAAGGTCGCACAATCCTGATACAGAAGGATCCCTCAAAGGGTTCAATCCCATCCAACTATCGGCCAATAATCCGTCTCTCTACAACATGGAAGCTCATATCAGGCATCGTAGCGGCTAAGATAAGTGGTCACATGAATAAATACATGAGTACGGCACAGAAGGGCATCGGATTAAATAGCAGAGGAGCCAAACACCAACTCCTTGTAGACACACAGTCGCCCGAGACTGCAAAACCCGACACACCAACCTGTGCACCGCTTGGATAGATTACAAGAAAGCCTATGACTCAATGCCACACACTTGGATCATTGAATGCTTAGAGATGTATAACATCAATAGGACTCTAAGAGCCTTCATTGCAAACTCGATGGGGCTGTGGAAAACCACCCTTGAAGCCAACTGCAAACCACTTGCACAAGTGTCCATCAAATGTGGCATATACCAAGGAGATGCTCTGTCCCCACTGCTGTTCTGCATAGGCCTGAACCCCCTCAGCCAAATCATCAACAAGACTGGCTACGGATACCGACTGAAGAATGGGGCCACAATCAGTCACCTCCTCTACATGGATGACATCAAGCTGTACGCTAAGAGTGAGCGAGACATCGACTCACTGATCCACACCACCAGGATATACAGCACTGACTGACATTGGGATGTCATTCGGACTAGAGAAATGTGGTCGGATGGTTACAAAGAGAGGGAAGGTCGTCCGCACAGAAGGGGTCTCACTCCCAGAAGGAACAATAGCAGACATAGAGCACAGTTACAAGTACCTGGAATACCACAAACAAATGGCAACCTCGACGAGGTCACAAGGAAAGGAGCCACAGCCAAATACCTCCAACGAATAAGGCAAGTCCTGAGAAGCAGTTCAATGGCAAGAACAAGATCCGTGCAATAAACAGCTATGCCTTACCAGTAATCAGATACCCTGCCGGAATAATCAGCTGGCCAATGGAAGAGATAAAGGCCACGGATGTTAAGACTCGGAAGTTACTAACCATGCATGGAGGGTTCCACCCCAAATCCAGCATCCTGAGACTGAACACGAGCCGTAAGGAAGGAGGCAGAGGACTAGTGAGTGTGAGAGCCACTGTCCAGGATGAAACATCCAAGATCCATAAATACATCAAGGACAAAGCCTCAACGGACGATATGCTCAGCGAATGTCTCAGGCAATGGGGAACAGAGGATGAGGGGCTAGAGGTTCCATCATGGGAGAACAAGCCCCTACATGGGATGTACCACCGACAAATAACTGAAGTGGCTGATATCAGGAAATCCTACCAATGGCTGGACAAAGCTGGACTCAAGGACAGCACAGAGGCTCATCCTGGCTGCACAGGAACAGGCCCTAAACACCAGAGCAATAGAGGCTCAGATCTACCACACCAGACAAGACCCAAGGTGCAGGTTGTGCCATGAGGCCCCTGAGACAGTCCAGCACATAACAGCAGGTGAAGATGCTGGCAGGGAAAGCGAACATGGAACGACATAACCAGGTGGCGGCATAGTGTACAGGAACATCTGTGCAGAATATGGACTGGAAGCCCCGAGATTGAAGTGGGAAACACCCCCAAAGGTGGTGGAGAATGACCGAGCTAAGATCCTGTGGGATCCAGATCCAGACAGACAAGATGGTGATGGAGAACCAACCGGACATTGTGGTGGTGGATAAAGAACAGAGGAAAGCCGTTGTGGTGGATGTAGCAATACCAAGTGATACAACATCAGGAAAAAGGAGCATGAGAAACTGGAGAAATACCAGGACCTCAGGGAGGAACTGGAAAAGAACTGGAAGGTGAAGACCACAGTGGTGCCTGTGGTCATCGGGGCCCTCGGGGCAGAAACCCCCAAACTGGAGCAGCGGCTAAAACAGGAACAACATCAGACATGTCAGCATTAGGCAGAGCCAAGATACTGGAGGAGAACCTGAAGCTCCCAGGCCTCTGGGAGAGGTCAGAGGTCAGAGGATGAAAGAGAGAGAGGAGACCACCCGCAGAGGGTGAGAAGGGGATTTTTATATATATATATATACATATATATATGTCTGGAATAGTAATGAAGCGATGAAAGCAGTCTGAGTCAGTGAACGCATCCCGGTCAAACAGAACCGGGTCAGAACCAAAGGCCGTTGCTGTTAGCCACCAGAGATGGCGGCCATCTTTACCGCCGTTACGCCGCGTTGTGAGGTCTGGCTGCTCGTTCAGATCCATCATCTACATTATTCATAGTGCAGAAAAGTTCAGATCTCATGAAAAACTGGGACTTGATCATGGAGACAAGCTGTGAAGATGCAGCCAGTGGTGGACGGGGTCATGAACCCGGCTGGAGGTCAACTGGGACGACCTCACAGTCCTCTGAGGGTCCTGGTCAGTTTGATCTGGATCAGAGCAGACCGGTTCGTCACAAGGGGTCACAGGGGGTCACAGAGGGTCAGAGAGGGTCACAGAGGGTCACAGGGGGTCACAGAGGGTCACAGGGGGTCACAGGGGGTCAGAGAGGGTCACAGAGGGTCACAGGCGTCACAGAGGGTCACAGGATGTCACAGGGGGTCACAGGGGTCACAGGGGGTCACAGGGGTCACAGAGGGTCACAGGGGGTCACAGGGGGTCACAGGGGTCACAGGGGGTCACAGAGGGTCACAGGGGGTCACAGGATGTCACAGGGGGTCACAGGGGGTCCCAGGGGGTCACAGAGGGTCACAGAGGGTCACAGGGGGTCACAGAGGGTCACAGGGGGTTTCAGGGGGTCACAGAGGGTCACAGGGGGTCACAGGGGTCAGAGAGGGTCACAGAAGGTCACAGGGGGTCACATGGGGTCACAGAGGGTCACAGAGGGTCACAGGGGGTCACAGGGGTCAGAGAGGGTCACAGAAGGTCACAGGGGGTCACAGAGGGTCACAGAGGGTCACAGGAGGTCACAGGGGTCACAGCGGACGGAGGCGGTTTCTTACGGACAGGATGGCCAGCGGCAACAGGAAGCCGACGCTGAAGCGGTAGTAGTTGACGGGATATTCCCACGGCATCATGGGATAATGCTCGAAACACACCGACTGGTTGGTCTGGTCTCTGCTCAGCTCTTTGTGGCGAAAGAAAACCACACCCACTGCTACCTCTTTGAGCCAGACGGTGGCGCTGGCGATCCATGCGGCTGTCATGGAGCGGAGAGAGGAAAACCTGGAGAGGCAGAAGGTGTTCAGGTGGCCTGAAGCTGTGAGACGTTCCGGCGGATCTACCTGAGCGGATGGACCACGGCCAGGTAGCGGTCCACGCTGATGCAGCACAGGAAGCCGATGCTGATGTAGATGTTTTCATAGAGCAGGAAACCACAGAGCTGACACAACCACTCTCTGTGCTGCCAGTCGTCGTTCTGAAGAAGAAACAGGAAACAACCAGGCTGACATGGAGCTGCTGAAGCCTTCAGGTCGTCTCTGCGGTAGAACCCGTTACCCGAAAGATGTACTGCAGCCAGAGCGGCAGAGACGCCTGGTACAGCAGGTCGGACACGGTCAGGTTGAGCAGATAGACCCCCAGCTCGTTCCTCTGCCTCAGCTGGACCGCAGCGTGGTACAGGGAGTACAGGTTGGAGGGAACGCCCACCTGGAGTCAATGGTTCACTTCATGAGTTGGGATTATATGGGACCAGCTTCCTGTCCCTCACCGACTCTGAGCAGTATGCTAATGCTAACAGCTTCTTTACAGCTGTAGCTTCTGATCATGTCTGCTGATGTTTGGGGAACTCCATGAAGTTTGGATCACAGCTAAAAACACAAATACTTTATATGTGAGACAGTTTTAGCACTACAGCACATCTACAGTCTTCCTAATTGCTGCTATTGGGGCTCAGCCAATCAGCACCTCTTGTTGTCATTGGTTCTGATTGGCTGAGCCCCAAATACAATTACAAACACCAGCTAATCATGCGTCACATGGCTAGGCTAAGGCTAGGCTAGGTTTCTACGTTTTCACGCAATAATATCGAAAACCTCAACAAAAAACTCAGCGAATGGTTTGGAGTTACGTGAACTGAGGGGCCAGCAAGACGCCGCTGAGCTGTGATTGGGCAACAAGTCAGAATGCTGTGGTGTTAGCATGCTAGCATTGGAGTGAGTGAGCATTAGCTGGCTAACTCTAGCTGAAGAACTTCAAGGTCTACTCAGCGAATGGTCTGGAGTTATCTACTGCTGACGGTTTGAGCCATTAGAGGTTTCTGGTTGGTTGAAGGGTTTGTTTCTTCTCCAGAACTTCTGGGTCCATTTTCTGAAGACTTTGTTCAGACATAAAGTTAAGAGCCTAACAGTTTTACACCCCATAATAATCTTCATAGTTTTCCAGAAGTCCTTAAATGGTGTGAGCCAGACTGGACCAGAAGCAGCTTCAACAGCAGATCTAACAGAACATCTAGAGGCTTCAAATCTAAATCAAGGAACTCTCCAAACCAACCGCAGTGATGCAGCAACCCTCTGCTGATTGGTCACTGCAGCAGCACTTCCTCGCTGCCGCAGAAACCGCTTCAGGCAGGAAGCTGCATTTCCGCCGCGCTCAGTCTGAAGCATTCAGCATGAATGAAGCGCCTCTCACCAGGAGCACCAGGATGTAGACGCAGGAGAAGACGTACTGGTGGACTTCATGGCTGATGGTGCAGTTGATCACCTCTTCAGACATGGCCGACTCACCCACACCTTCCAGAACAGAACCGCTCTGCTGCTGCAAGACGGAGAAAAGCAGCTGGTCCTGGTCTCTGTGGAGACAACGAGAATCTGGCTCAGAACAGATACACAGATTCTTAACTGGTGATCCATCGGATCCCTCCTAGCAACAGCGAGCTAACACTGGTCACAGCGAGCTAACACTAATCAACAGTGAACTAGCTAACACTAATCAACAGTGAACTAGCTAACACTAATCAACAGTAAACTAGCTAACACTGGTCACAGCGAGCTAACACTAATCAACAGTGAACTAGCTAACACTAATCAACAGTGAACTAGCTAACACTAATCAACAGTAAACTAGCTAACACTGGTCACAGCGAGCTAACACTAATCAACAGTGAACTAGCTAACACTAATCAACAGTGAACTAGCTAACACTAATCAACAGTAAACTAGCTAACACTGGTCACAGCGAGCTAACACTAATCAACAGTGAACTAGCTAACACTAATCAACAGTGAACTAGCTAACGCTAATCAACAGTAAACTAGCTAACACTGGTCACAGCGAGCTAACACTAATCAACAGTGAACTAGCTAACACTGGTCACAGTGAACTAGCTAACACTAATCAACAGTGAACTAGCTAACACTAATCAACAGTGAACAAGCTAACACTAATCAACAGTGAACAAGCTAACACTAATCAACAGTGAACTAGCTAACACTAATCAACAGTGAACAAGCTAACACTGATCAACAGTAAACTAGCTAACACTGGTCACAGCGAGCTAACACTAATCAACAGTGAACTAGCTAACACTAATCAACAGTGAACTAGCTAACACTAATCAACAGTAAACTAGCTAACACTGGTCACAGCGAGCTAACACTAATCAACAGTGAACTAGCTAACACTGGTCACAGTGAACTAGCTAACACTAATCAACAGTGAACTAGCTAACACTAATCAACAGTTAACAAGCTAACACTGGTCACAGTGAACTAACATTCTATCCTCACATTTCTTTAAGAAAGTCCTGCCTGTCATTAATGATCTGATCCAGATAGTAACTCATCGCTGTCTTCAGGTGTTTCCCCTTTGAACACAGCAGTTATAAAACCACTGACAAAAAAGAACAATCTGGACAAATCACTACTGCAGAATTACAGGCCGACCTCTGACCTCCCATTCATCAGAAAAGTTATTGAAAAAGCAGTTTTTAAACAATTGAATAGCTTCCTAACAATAATGAATCGCTTTGACTCCTTCCAGTCTGGTTTCCATGGTTACCACAGCAGGGAGACGGCCTAGTCAAAGTGTTCAATGACATCTATATAAATACAGACAGTGGGAAAACCACAGTGCTGGTTCTGGTTCTGTTGGACCTCAGTGTTGATTAGGACATTTTACTGAACCGACTGCAGAGTCGGGTTGGACTCTCCGGTCCAGAGCTCCACTGGTTTGAATCCTACATAAAGATCAGGATTACTTTGTTTCAATCGAAGAGGTCAAAGGTCACTCCTCCTTGGGCTGCCACCTTATCGTGGTGGAGGGTTTGTGTGTCCCAATGATCCTGGGAGCTGCTGTCTGGGGCTTTATGCCCCTGGTAGGGTCACCCAAGGCAGACAGGTCCTAGGTGAGGAACCAGACAAAGCGCAGCCTGAAGACCCTTATGATGGAAACGAACTTTGAACCTGGCGTTCCCTCGCCCGGACGCGGGTCACCGGGGTCCCACTCTGGAGCCAGGCCTGGAGGTGGGGCACGATGGCGAGCGCCTGGTGGCCGGGCTTTTAACCACGGAGCCGGCCGGGCTCAGCCCTAAGAGGAGACGTGGTTCCCCTTCCAATGGCTCACCACCTGTCGGAGGGGCCAAAGGGGTCGGGTGCTGTGTGTTACGGGGGCGGCCGAGGGACCCTGGCGGTCTGATCCTCAGCTGTAGAGGCTCTTGGGACGTGGAACGTCTCCTCTCTGGTGGGGAAGGAACCGGAGCTGGTGTGCGAGGCTGAGAGGTTTCGGCTAGAAATAGTCGGCCTCACCTCGACGAAATGGCTCTGGTTCTGGAACCGTCTCCTTGAGACGGGCTGGACGTACTTCCACTCTGGAGTTGCCCACGGCGAGAGGCGCCGGGCAGGAGTGGCCATACTTGTTGCCCCCATCTTGGCGCCTGTACGTTGGGGTTTACCCCGGTGAACGAGAGGGTCGCCTCCCTCCGCCTACGGGTGGGGGGACGGGTTCTGACTGTTGTCTGTGCTTACGGGCCGAACAACAGTTCAGATTACCCCCCTTCTTGGAGTCCTTAGAGGGGGTACTGGAGATGCCCCTCCTGGGGACTCCCTTGTTCTGCTGGGGGACTTCAACGCTCACGTGGGCAATGAGACCTGGAGGGGCGTGGTTGGGAGGAACGGCCCCCCTGATCTGAACTCGAGTGGTGTTCTTTTGTTGGACTTCTGTGCTCGTCACGGTCTGTCCATCACGAACACCATGTTCAGGCATAAGGGTGTCCATACGTGCACTTGGCACCAGGACATCCTAGGCCGCAGTTCGATGATCGATTTTGTCGTCGTTTCATCGGATCTGCAGCCGTATGTCTTGGACAGTCGGGTGAAGAGAGGGGCGGAGCTGTCCACTGACCACTACCTGGTGGTGAGTTGGCTCCGGCGATGGGGGAGGAAGCCGGTCAGACCTGGCAAGCCCAAACGTGTAGTGAGGGTCTGCTGGGAACGTCTGGCGGAGTCTGTGAGACGGAGCTTCAACTCCCACCTCCGGCAGAACTTCGAACACGTTCCGGGGGAGGTGGGGGACATTGAGTCTGAGTGGACCATGTTCCGTGCCTCCATCGCCGAGGCGGCTTATCGGAGCTGTGGCTGCAAGGTCGTTGGTGCCTGTCGTGGCGGCAACCCCAGAACCCGTTGGTGGACACCTTCGGTGAGGGATGCTGTCAAGCTGAAGAAGGAGTCCTATGGGGTCTTTTTGGCCTGTGGGACTCCAGAAGCAGCTGATGGTACCGGCGGGCGAAGCGGCATGCGGCTCCGGTGGTCGCTGAGGCCAAAACTCGGGCGTGGGAGGAGTTTGGAGAGGCCATGGAGAAAGACTTCCGCACGGCTTCGAGGCGATTCTGGTCCACCATCCGGCGTCTCAGGAGGGGGAAGCAGTGCAGCACCAACACTGTTTACAGTGGGGATGGTGAGCTGCTGACCTCGACTGGGGATGTTGTGGGTCGGTGGGCGGAATACTGTGAAGACCTCCTCAATCACACCAACATGCCTTCTGTTGAAGAAGCTGAGCCTGTGGACTCTGGGTTGGGCTCTCCAATCTCTGGGGACGAGGTCACCAAGGGGTCAAGAAGCTCCTCGGTGGCCTCAGGGCCCCGGGGTGGATGAGATCCGCCCGGAGTTCCTTAAGGCTCTGGATGTTGTAGGGTTGTGTTGGCTCACGCGACTCTGCAATATCGCATGGACATCGGGGGCAGTTCCTCTGGATTGGCAGACCGGGGTGGTGGTCCCCCTGTTTAAAAAGGGGGACCGGAGGGTGAGCTCCAATTACAGAGGGGTCACACTCTTAAGCCTCCCTGGAAAGGTCTATTCAGGGAGAGGAGGGTCCGTCGGATAGTCGAACCTCAGATTCAGGAAGAGCAGTGTGGTTTTCGTCCTGGTCATGGAAACTGGACCAGCTCTACACCCTCAGCAGGTCCTGGAGGGTTATGGGAGTTCGCCCAACCAGTCTACATGTGTTTTGTGGACTTGGAGAAGGCGTTCGACCGTGTCCCTCGGGGGCCTTGTGGTGGTTCTCCGGGAGTCTGGGTTACCGGGCCCTTTGATACGGGCTGTCAGGTCCCTGTATGACCGGTGTCAGAGTCTGGTCCGCATTGCCGGCAGTAAGTCGGGCTCGTTTCCGGTGAGAGTTGGACTCCGCCAAGGCTGCTGCCCTTTGTCACCGATTCTGTTCATTACTTTCATGGACAGAATCTCTGGACCAGCCGAGGTGTTGAGGGGATCCGTTTTGGTGGCCTTAGGATCGCATCTCTGCTTTTTGCGGATGATGTGGTCCTGATGGCTTCATCAGATCGTGATCTGCGGCTCTCGCTGAAACGGTTCGCGGCCGAGTGTGAAGCGGCCGGGATGAGGCTCAGTGCCTCCAAATCTGAGGCCATGGTCTTGAGCCGGAAAAGGGTAGAGGTCCTTCTCCGGGTCAGGGGGGTCGTCCTGCCTCAACTGGAGGAGTTTCAGTATCTGGGGATCTTGTTCACGAATGAGGGAAGAAGGGAGATCGACAGGCGGATTGGGGCGGCGTCTGCCGTGAAGCGGCGCTGTACCGGTCCGTCGTGGTGAAGAGAAGCTGAGTCAAAAGGCGAAGCTCTCGATTTACTGGTCGATCTACGTTCCCACCCTCATCTATGGTCATGAGCTTTGGGTCATGACCGAAAGAACGAGATCACGGATACAAGCGGCCGAAATGGGTTTCCTCCGCAGGGTGGCTGGACCCTTAGAGAGAGAAGCTCGGTCATCCAGGAGGGACTCAGAGTCGAGCCGCTGCTCCTCCACGTCCAGAGGAGCCAGTTGAGGCTCGGGCATCTGGTCAGGATGGAGCCTCCCTGGTGAGGAGTTCAGGTCCCACTGGGAGGAGGGGAGACCAGGACACCTGGAGGGACGATGTCTCTCGGCTGGCCTGGGACGCCTTGGGGTTCCTGGAGGAGCTGGAAGAAGAGGCTGGGGAGGGAAGTCTGGGCCTCCCTGCTGAAGCTGCTGCCCCCGCAATCCGACCCGGATAAGAGGAAGAAAATGGATGGATGGATGGATGGAGGTCAAAGGTCACATGTGGGGAACCACAAGCAGTGGCGCAAAAAGTGGGGCGAGTGAACATCACCCCTTCACCCTGACGTTCCCTGTGGGGGTGGGGGGAGCCCAGGACCCCTTTTCTGCTCCACTGGCTCAGGTTATAACAGGAAATGAGATCAGATACCATAACTATGACACACAGCTCTACGTCATGATGTCACCAGGTGACCTTTGACCCCATCCAGTCACTGAACAGATGCTGAGAACAGATCAATGTGTGGATGAGACAAAACGTTTTCCAGCTGAAACAAAACTGAAGTTATTATCTTTGGACCTAAAGAGGAGCGAACCAGAGTTACAGATCTAGAGTTACAGATCTAGAGTTACAGATCTAGAGTTACAGATCTAGAGTTACAGATCTAGAGTTACAGATCTAGAGTTATAGATCTAGTGTTACAGATCTAGAGTTACAGATCTAGAGTTACAATCTAGAGTTACAGATCTAGAGTTATAGATCTAGAGTTACAGATCTAGAGTTACAGATCTAGAGTCAATGTACAGCTTCAGTTATTACAACTGAAAACCTGCGATCAGCCTGAAACCTGGGAGTAGTGATGACCTCTGACCTCTGACCTGAACCTTCAGAGCCACATTCAGTCAGTCACAGAGTCTCTATTCTACCACCTGAAGAATCTCCAGGATTAGAACTGATGTCTCAGATCTAGAAGCTCATCATTGTTTAGCTGCAGCAGCGTCTGACTAACCAACCAGCTGATCCAGAAGCTGCTGCTGCTGCTGCTGCTCTGACTAAAACCAGGAAGATGGAGACATAACTCCAGTTTTAAAGTCCCTCCACCTGGAGCTCAGAGGAGAGACTTTAAATACTGTTTGTTTATGAATCACTGAAGGTTCAGCACCTTAAACATCTGTTGTTGCTGTACCAGCCGTCTGGACCCTCAGGTCCTGGTTCTGCTGGTCCTGCTGGTCCTGCTGGACCCTCAGGTCCTGGTTCTCCGCTGGTCCTGCTGGACCCTCAGGTCCTGGTTCTGCTGGTCCTGCTGGTCCTGCTGGACCCTCAGTCCTGGTTCTGCGGTTCCCCCCCCACTCAAGAAACCAGCTGAGAGTCCCAGTTAAACCACGATGGACTAAAGGGTCTCAATGTTTTTACCTTTTCTCATCTCGTTTAGTGTCACTGGTTTTATTGTAATGATTCACTTTGAGATGCTGAAATGTGCATTTGATGCTATAAACAGAAAATTAGATTGGTTGATTGATTGATCGGTCGATTGGTTGATTGATTGATCAGTCGATTGGTTGATTGATTGATCGGTCGATTGATTGATCGGTCGATTGATTGATCGGTCGATTGATTGATCGGTCGATTGGTTGATTGATTGATCGGTCGATTGGTTGATTGATTGATCGGTCGATTGATTGATCGGTCGATTGGTTGATTGATTGATCGGTCGATTGGTTGATTGATTGATCGGTCGATTGGTTGATTGATTGATCGGTCGATTGGTTGATTGATTGATCGGTCGATTGGTTGATTGATTGATCGGTCGATTGGTTGATTGATTGATCGGTCGATTGGTTGATTGAACACTGGTCACAGTGAATTTGCTATCAATGTCTGTCTCCATAACTGTGTTTTTGTTTCTGTGATTCTTTGTATTCCTGCTGACTTGTGTTGAACTTGACCGATGGATCAGAACCTCCAGACCCGGAGCTGCTTGGTATTCTGTCTCTCCGCCATGTTGCCCTGATGGGGCCCGTATGGGGCCCACCTGACCCGACGTCCCGACCTGAAACAGCCCATAAATGTCAGTCAGCGTCTGCTGCTTCCACGTGTCCAGGTACCATGGCAACCGGTATAAACGAGGTCATTTGTTTAAAGGCCAAAATGGTTTAAAACTTTCGCTGTCCAAACTTAAGATAAATAATCTGATAAATAATCCATAATCCATCTCCTCTGCCTCGTCCGGGTTCTGCAGAATTACTCAGCTCGGTTAGAAACAGCCAATCAGAACCAATCAGAACCAATCAGAACCAATCAGAACCAGCGTTAATCAGCCATTATGATTGATCAACTCAAGATGTTTATTTTAATTTTGACCTGGGTGACTTTGAATGTTTCCTTTATTACTTGACATTATTTGACATAAGCAGATTTACTATAAATATTATTTAATTGTTAAATATTATTTAACTATAAATATTATTTTACTGATTGAGGTTTTTTCAGGTCTTTTGACTGAAAACCTCCAAGAGGTTCTGCTCTGCTTCCGTCCAGAACCAAAGTTCTGCTGAACCGTCTGAACCAGCATGAGAGGTTCTGGTTGGTTCGACCCGTGTAGGAGGTTCTGTCCGTGACGGACCGGGATGAACAGAACCAGAACAGAACCAGAACCGGGATGTTTGGAACCGGATGCCTCAGTGAAGCACAGTGATAGAGGAATGATGGTCCGGAACCAGAACCTCCTGTGAGTCCATTTGTTCAGCAGCTGAAGCTCAGTCAGAACCGGATCATCAACAGAACCAGAGTCCCAACGCAGCTGGACGTCCTAGTCAAAGTCCAGCCCTCCACCTGACTGAAGGAGAAGGTCCTGCATTGGGAACTCACAGAACCAACTGGACCCATCAGAACCAAATGGACCCAGCTGGACCCATCAGAACCAACTGAACCTATCAGAACCAACTGAACCCACCAGAACCAACTGGACCCATCAGAACCAACTGGACCCATCAGAACCAAATGGACCCATCAGAACCAACTGAACACATCAGAACCAACTGGACCCAGCTGGACCCATCAGAACCAACTGAACCTATCAGAACCAACTGGACCTTCGGAGCTGAAATGTTTCTTCCGTTTCTGGAGGAAAGAAATGAGGAACTTTAGTTTCACTGAGTTTCTACATCCGGTTCTGGAGCTCTAACTGGACTTTGTTCTGGGCGGAACCGGGAGATCAGGACCCACCGGACTGTGCCGGACCCCCCCCCCCCCCTCCTCATCTCCATGGCAACATTCCCGCGCCTTCCTACCATCAGCTGCAGGTCCAGGTTCCGGCCCGGTTCCGGAGACGCTCCGCTTCTTTTCAGGAACAGCTGCGTGGCGGATCCGAACTTCTGTGAAAGTTCGGTTTCTAAAGAACCGGAGAGCAGGACAGGCTGCGTACCGGCTGCTTCCGCTCCGGCGGTCTGCGGCAAACTGATGGCGCGGCGCGGCGCGGCGCGGCGCGGCGGTGCGGTGCGCGCTCACGCGTCAAAACACAGAGCGCGCATGCGCATCTGGAGTCAGAACCAGAACCTCCAATGGTCCAACTGGATCAGCAGAACCTTCAGTCCAGGTCATGAGACATTCTGACCAGAACCCAGATCCAGAACCTTTGGACCGACCAGCAGGACCGGAAGGAGGAAGTTCAGTTCTACAGGTTCTGGTTCTGCTGGGTTCGGACAGCCGAGGAACCAGGAGGTTGTCCTGGTGCATTCTGGGAAATAAAACCTTACACTTTGAATCGTTTCATGGAAACAGCAGAAAATAATCATAATTCAAAACTCACCGAATGTTGAAACCAAAAACATGAATTCAGTTAATCAGCAAAATCAGATCAATTATCAGTAACATGATCAATAATTATTAATAATTACTCCACGTTCTCAGGAACAGGAAGCCTGAGGTTGTGGGTTCGATTCCCGTCTCACTCCAGATCAGAACCTTCAGAGGTGACCTCCAGGTGACCTCCAGGTGACCTCCAGGTGACCCGCCTCTCACCTGTTGACCTCTGGAGGATCATTATGTCTGATCTGTTCATCTGATCACCGACCCGCCATTAAAATACCTGGTAACTAGTTCATTACTACTTTACTAGTTCATTACCAGTTCGGTTTGATGACTCGGTTTGGAACAGGAGGTTCTGTTGGATTCTGATGGTTCTGGACGCGGTTCTGCTGCGACCCGTCAGAACCGCCCAGAGAACCAAACCCAGTGGTGAAATGAGCAGCCAAGCCGTTTGGGTTTAGAGATCTTTATTTAGTCCAGCAGAACCAGAACCACAGGTCCGTTTTCAGCAGTCATCACATCACAGCAGACAGAACAAAGTGCAGCCGGAACCGAACCGGTTCCACCAGAACCCCAGCAGAACCTCTGGACCCGGCTGAGTTCTGGCTCCAATATTTACAACTAAAAATGTACAAAAGTTACAGAATAATTTACATAAAACGATCCAGAACCGGCAGAACCGGTCCGATTCAGTGTTTCTTCATCATCATCATCATCATCATCTGTTAAAGGGAAACCAGCTGATCAGAACCAGAACAATGAGCTTCAAAATACAGAACCGGGTCAGAACCAAAGTTCTGTTCAGGAGAGTAAATATGGACCAGAACCGGAACCAAACTTACTGGATCCTGGGCTCACCACATTCACACCGACCTGGTTCTGTTGGGTTTGGTACCGGATCTTTACCACGTATTTCTCTGTATTCCCAACCCAGACGCTGAACCGGGTCAGAACCACTCTGAGTGGAAAACCGGATCATCTTCTGACCTGGTTCTGATAGGAAGCGGGTCTCTATGTGGAAGCGGTTCTGTTCCTCTGGGTTCTAATGGAACCAGAACCAGAGGTCCAGTTCCAGACCGAACCGGTTCTGAGGTTCTGTTAACAGAGGTCCAGTTTCTGCAGCCGCCCGGGCCGGGCCTCAGCCCACACTCGGTGGTTTTGGGTCGGACCCAGCGGTTCTGCTTCCCGGAACGTGTCAGAGTGATGCATTCTGGGACAGCGGCTAAACATGGAGGAAGGCTGTAATTACTGGGCGGTTCTGTTTACCCGGGCCGGAATGTTCCGGGCTGCTTCCCAGCAGCGGAACCAGGTCCAGTTCCAGGCTGTGTTCTGGCCCGGTCCGGCTCAGACGCAGCCGTACTCGTACCAGACGGTCTGCGGGTCGTTGTTGGGGTCCGGCGACGCCGGCGAGCTTTCGGGTCGGTCCGAGGAGCCATCTTTGTTAGAGTGGGCGGAGTCGGAGGGCCCCTCCGGGAGGCGCCGCCTCCCTCGGCGTCGGGCTGCGCGGCCCTGACCGGGGTCACCATGGCGACCTCTCCGCGGTGGCTCCGCCCCCGCTCCGTCTGCAGGTCGGCGGCGGCGAACCGAGCCGACAGCGGGCGCTCGCGCTGGGCCCCGCCTCCGCGGCGCGCCGCCTCGTTTCCACGGTAACTGTCAGGCCCCTGGGAGCGCAGCAGGTCGGCGGAGGCCAGGCTGAAGGCCCTGCTCAGCGATTGGCCGGCCGGCTGTCGAGGGGAGGGCTTCACGCTCTGACCCGGCCTCTGATTGGCCGAGTGGACGGTGGGAGAAACGTAGCTGGTGGGCGTGGCCTGATCCCTGGCCGACACGGCGGAGGGGGCGGGGCTTCGGCTGAAGTAGTCCGCCATCGACTCGTCAGCGCCTCCGGTGGACAGCTGGGGGACGACAACGAGGAAACGGATAATCACGGCATTGATCTATTGGTCCATCGGGGCCGGGGGGCGGGGCCGGGGGGCGGGGCTTCTCACCAGGGGCGGAGACAGCAGGTTGCTCTCCTCCAGGAACTCCTCCAGGGTCACCATCTCACTTCCTGGAGAACCTGGGCGGGGCTTAGCTCTGGCCCCGCCTCCTCGCTGCGGCTGGGCCCTCTGGGGGGCGTGGTCATAAGGGAGGGTGGAGCTCCGCGACAGGCTCTGCTGTGATTGGCTGAGGAGCGTGACGTCATCACTGGAGAGGCTGGTCGAGTGCCGAGGGCGATCGAAGGCATCTGAGACCAGGGGAGAGACTCGGTTCTGTTACTGATCCGATTCTGGACCATGTCTAGGTCGGCGGTTCTGGTTCTGGTACCTCTGCAGGTGACGGGGGAACTGGACCCAGACGTGTTGTGGCTCAAGTCTTCAGAACCAAGTCGGCCTCCAAAGACCGGGTCTTCGTCAAAGAAACCCGAAACGACACTTTCCGGGTCAGGAACTGTTCTGGTTCTGCGGGTCGCCGCCGTGCCGGTCCTGGTTGGAGTGGAACTCGGCCGGTTCCTGTGGATCACACCTGAGGAGAGAACCAGCAGCAGAGTTAGCTTCTGGACCCGACCGAGAGCGTTGCCATGGAGACAGAGATGTTCTGCTGTCGGTGCCGAACCGGACCGACCGGTTCCGGTCCACAGCCTGAAGCAGAAACTGTGGTTGCTCCAGCTGTTGGGATGGAGACACTCCACGCTCCAGCAGATGCTGTTAATCAGCGCAGGGCGCAGCGCTGCCCACTCCCTGCCACATCGCATGCAGGCTGCAGCCTGATGGGACCCAGTTCAGATTGTCCGATCTTTTCCTGACATCAGGCCGGATTCTGTTCGGATGCGATTCGGACCTCTTGGATATCCGACATGTATCCGACTCAAACAACAAACATGGCGACTATAACGAGGATTAATAAGCTCCACCGTTAGCCTCCATGTTTACTTCCTCTAACACTGAGCTCTTCTTCTTCTATGGTGGTTGGCAGGTCACTGAGAACCGACGCCATGGCGCCTCTGCTGCGCATGCGGGACCCGTCCATGTTGCTGCCTCTTCACGGCCGGTAAAATCGACCCACAGGCTCAGAGTGGGTCATTTCAGGCTGCAGTGTGAACGCAGGTCCAGTCGCCGTCGTCCGGTCGTCCGTCGGTCCGCGGTCGTCGGTCCGGTCGTCCGGTCCGGTCCGGTCGGTCGGTCCGGTCCGTCGTCCGGTCCGGTCGGTCGGTCCGGTCCGGTCTGGTCCGGTCGGATGTCATGGCGACGCGGCGGCTGCTCACCGTTAGCTTCGTCTCCGTTGACGCTGTCGCTGCTGCTGCGATGTCCACCGCGCTCGGCCGGGCCTGTGGACCAATCAGAGAGCGTTAAACCCGGCCGCACCGATCGGGGCGAAGCGCCGTCGTCCTTCTGGGTCGGGCCGACCAGTGGACCCGACCAGGACCATGGAAACAGCTCAGGCAAAAGGTTCTGCTGAGGTTCTGCTCAGGTCCGATTCCAGGAACCGAACCAGAACCCCTGCAGACGAAGCAGCAGACGGAGCAGCTGAGCGTGGCAGGAAGAGGCGGGGCTTGGGCAGGAAGGAGGCGGAGCAACAGGTACACAGAACTACTCACTATTAACTCGTCCATCAGCATGAAGAGAGAGAGAGAAAGAGAGACGGAGGGGAGATGATGATGATGATGAAGAAGGGGGAGGGGCCTAGAAAACTCCTGTGGTTGCGATTGGAGGACTACTGATGACCTCATCTGTGATGTCAGAGGATGACCAGAACCGCAGGCGTCTGGACAGAGAGAGGGCGGGGCGAGACGAGGAGGAAGAGGAAGAGGAGGGGAGGAGCTTGTCCTGACTTCTGCTGCGCAGGAAATGGAAACGTCTGGAGGGAGGGCTGACAGGAGGAAGATGAGTAGAAGAGAAGTCATTGATCAGATATCGATGATTGTTTCCCAGCAGAACGAGGGATGAACCATCAGATATCAATATCTGTATCGGTTGATACTGAAGGAAATTATAGATCAGGAGTTTCACCATGAGGTCACCTGGCGGAGCAGGTAGCATAACAACATCGATGGTTGTAGGACAATCAATAGAGATCATCTAGCACTCATTAATCCAATTTAAAATCATTTTAAATTTATGTTCTAATGAAACTAATCAATTACCATGATGTTTCAGATGTTGTGCTTGGCGTTATGTGACCAGCATCTGATGATGACATGACAGATTAGTGGGGTCAAGCTGTCTGCCCTCCAGACGTCAGAGGAGGCGCCTGCAGTCACCTAGAGGAGTCATCTAGACGAAGAGTCTTAGACTGAATGAGTCTCCAGATCTAACTGAAACTCTAGATGAAGAGTTCCAACCTGACTGAAATTCCAGACTAGATTTAGACTTGACGAGAGTCTCTAACTGTGAGCTCTAGCTTAACTGAAGAGTTCTAGACTATGTCCCAGACCTAGATGAAGAGTCAGCTGAAAGTCTCTAGCTAATAGTTAGGAAGAGTCGACTCGACTAGAGTCTCAGACTGAAGAGTCTCTAGACTGAAGAGTTTTCTAGACTGAAGAGTTCTAGACGAAGAGTCTACCAGACTGAAGAGTCTCCAGACTGAAGTTCGTTGTCTTGCGGTTCAACAGTGACAGATCACTAGACTGAAGACCTTGACCTAGTGGGTCAGAAGGCTCTGCTCTAGCTAAGTCCAGGAAGAGCGAGAAAGTCACTAGGTCTGACTGAAGTCTCTAACTGAAGAGTCTCGACTCTAGACTGAAGAGTCTCTAGACTGAAGAGTCTCCGACAGACTCCAGACTGAAGAGTCTCTAGACTGAAGAGTCTCTCAGATCTAGACTGAAGAGTCTAGACTGAAGAGTCTCCAGACTCTAGACTGAAGAGTCTCTAACGAAGAGTCCTAGACTCTAGAGATGAAGAGTCTCTAGACTGAAGAGTCTCTAGACTCTAGATGAAGAGTCTCCAGACTGAAGAGTCTCTAGACTCTAGACTGGAGTCTCTAGACTGAAGAGTCTACTCCAGACTGAAGAGTCCCTCTAGACTGAAGAGTCTCAGACTGAAGAGTCCTACTCAGACTGAAGAGTCTCTAGACTGAAGAGTCTCAGACTGAAGAGTCCAGACTCTAGACTGAAGAGTCTCTAGACTGAAGAGTCTCTAGACTAAGACTGAAGATCTCAGACTGAAGAGTCTCTAGACTGAAGAGTCTCAGACCTAGACTGAAGAGTCTCTAGACTGAAGAGTCTCAGATAGACGAAGAGTCTCTAGACTGAAGAGTCTCAGACTGAAGAGTCTCCAGACTGAAGATCTCAGACTCTAGACTGAAGAGTCTCAGACTGAAGAGTCTCAGACTCTAGACTGAAGAGTCTCTAGATGAAGAGTCTCAGACTAAGACTCAGACTCTAGACTGAAGAGTCTCAACTGAAGAGTCCTATTAGACTGAAGAGTCTCTAGACTGAAGAGTCTCCAGACTGAGAGTCTAGACTCTAGACTGAAGAGTCTCTAGACTGAAGAGTCTCCAGACTGAAGAGTCCGTCTAGACTGAAGAGTCTCAGACTGAAGAGTCTCAGACTCTAGACTGAAGAGTCTCTAGACTGAAGAGTCTCCAGACTGAAGAGTCTCCAGACTGAAGAGTCTCAGACTGAAGAGTCTCAGCTGAAAGTCTACTGAAGAGTCTCTAGACTGAAGAGTCTCAGACTGAAGAGTCTCTAGATCTAGACTAAGAGTCTCTAGACTGAAGAGTCTCAGACTGAAGAGTCTCAGACTGAAGAGTCTCCAGACACTGAAGAGTCTCTAGATTTGAAGAGTCCTCCTAGACTGAAAGTCTCTAGACTGAAGAGTCCAGACTGAAATCCAACTCAGCTGAAGATCTTAACGAAGAGTGTCTAACGAAGGTCCTACTGAAGGTCTCAGACGAAGTCTCGACGAAAGTTAACTGAAATCCGACTAGACTACTCAGACTGAAGAGTCTCTAGACTGAAGAGTCTCTAGACTTAAGACTCTGAGAGTCTCAGACGAAGAGTCTCCAGACTGAAGAGTCTCAGACTCTAGACTGAAGAGTCTCTAGACTGAAGAGTCTCTAGACTAGACTGAAGAGTCTACTTAGACTGAAGAGTCTCTAGACTGAAGAGTCTAGACTGAAGAGTCTCTAGACTCTAGAGAAGAGTCTCTAGACTGAAGAGTCTCAGACTGAAGAGTCTCTAGACTCTAGACGAAGTCTCTAGACTGAAGAGTCTAGACCTAGATGAAGAGTCTCTAGATAAGGCTTAGACTGAAGAGTCTCTAGACTTAGAGAGAGTCTCAGACGAAGAGTCTAACTGATGAGAGTCTCAGACTGAAGAGTCTCTAGATGAAGAGTCTCCAGACTGAAGAGTCTCAGACTCTAGACTGAAGAGTCTCTAGACTGAAGAGTCTCTAGACTCTAGACTGAAGAGTCTCTAGACTGAAGAGTCAGACTGAAGACTGAAGAGTCTCTAGACTCTAGACTGAAGAGTCTCTAGACTGAAGAGTCTCCCCTCCAGACTGAAGAGTCTCCAGACTCTAGACTGAAGAGTCTCTAGACTGAAGAGTCTCTAGACTCTAGACTGAAGAGTCTCTAGACTGAAGAGTCTCTAGACTGAAGAGTCTCCAGACTCTAGACTGAAGAGTCTCTAGACTGAAGAGTCTCTAGACTCTAGACTGAAGAGTCTCTAGACTGAAGAGTCTCTAGACTGAAGAGTCTCTCCAGACTGAAGAGTCTCCAGACTGAAGAGTCCTAGACTGAAGAGTCTCTAGACTCTAGACTGAAGAGTCTCTAGAACTGAGGTCTCCAGACTGAAGAGTCTCCAGACTCTAGACTGAAGAGTCTCTAGACTGAAGAGTCTCTAGACTCTAGACTGAAGAGTCTCTAGACTGAAGAGTCTCCAGACTGAAGAGTCTCCAGACTCTAGACTGAAGAGTCTCTACACTGAAGAGTCTCTAGACTCTAGACTGAAGAGTCTCTCAGACTGAAGAGTCTCCAGACTGAAGAGTCACTAGACTCTAGACTGAAGAGTCTCTAGACTGGGAAGAGTCTCCAGACTGAAGAGTCTCAGACTCTAGAGAGACTTGAAGAGTCTCTAGACTAGAAGATGAGAGTCTCCAGACTCTAGACTGAAGAGTCTCTAGACTGAAGAGTCTCTGACGAAGAGTCTCAGACTGAAGAGTCTCTAGACTGAAGAGTCTCCTAGACTGAAGAGTCTCAGACTGAAGAGCTCTAGACTGAAGAGTCTCTAGACTGAAGAGTCTCTAGACTCTAGACTGAAGAGTCTCTAGACTGAAGAGTCTTCTAGACTGAAGAGTCTCTAGACCTAGACTGAAGAGTCTCAGACTGAAGAGTCTCTAGACTGAAGAGTCTCCAGACTCTAGACCTGAAGAGTCTCTAGACTGAAGAGTCTCCAGACTGAAGAGTCTCCAGACTCTAGACTGAAGAGTCTCTAGACTGAAGAGTCTCTAGACTCTAGACTGAAGAGTCTCTAGCGAAGTCTCTAGAAGAGTCTCCAGACTGAAGAGTCTCCAGACTCTAGACTGAAGAGTCTCTAGACTGAAGAGTCTCTAGACTCTAGACTGAAGAGTCTCTAGACTCTAGACTGAAGAGTCTCCAGACTGAAGAGTCTCTAGACTCTAGACTGAAGAGTCTCCAGACTCTAGACCGAATAGTCTCTAGACTGAAGAGTCTCTAGACTCTAGACTGAAGAGTCTCCAGACTGAAGAGTCTCTAGACTGAAGAGTCTCTAGACTGAAGAGTCTCCAGACTGAAGAGTCACTAGACTCTAGACTGAAGAGTCTCTAGACTGAAGAGTCTCCAGACTGAAGAGTCTCCAGACTGAAGAGTCTCTAGACTCTAGACTGAAGAGTCTCCAGACTGAAGAGTCTCCAGACTGAAGAGTCTCCAGACTGTAGACTGAATAGTCTCTAGACTGAAGAGTCACTAGACTCTAGACTGAAGAGTCTCTAGACTGAAGAGTCTCCAGACTGAAGAGTCTCCAGACTCTAGACTGAAGAGTCTCTAGACTCCAGACTGAAGAGTCTCTAGACTCCAGACTGAAGAGTCTCCAGACTGAAGAGTCTCCAGACTGAAGAGTCTCCAGACTGAAGAGTCTCTAGACTGAAGAGTCTCCAGACTGAAGAGTCTCTAGACTCTAGACTGAAGAGTCTCTAGAATGAAGAGTCTCCAGACTGAAGAGTCTCTAGACTGAAGAGTCTCCAGACTGAAGAGTCTCCAGACTGAAGAGTCTCCAGACTCTAGACCGAATAGTCTCTAGACTGAAGAGTCTCTAGACTCTAGAATGAAGAGTCTCTAGACTGAAGAGTCTCCAGACTGAAGAGTCTCTAGACTCTAGACTGAAGAGTCTCTAGACTGAAGAGTCTCCAGACTGACGAGTCTCCAGACTGAAGAGTCTCTAGACTCTAGACTGAAGCAGTCTCCAGACTCTGGACCGAATAGTCTCTAGACTGAAGAGTCTCTAGACTCTAGACTGAAGAGTCTCTAGACTGAAGAGTCTCCAGACTGAAGAGTCTCTAGACTCTAGACTGAAGAGTCTCCAGACTGAAGAGTCTCCAGACTGAAGAGTCTCTAGACTCTAGACTGAAGAGTCTCCAGACTGAAGAGTCTCCAGACTCTAGACTGAATAGTCTCTAGACTGAAGAGTCACTAGACTCTAGACTGAAGAGTCTCTATACTGAAGAGTCTCCAGACTGAAGAGTCTCTAGACTCTAGATAACTGATAGAGTCTCCAGACTGAAGAGTCTCCAGACTGAAGAGTCTCCAGACTGAAGAGTCTCTAGACTCTAGACTGAAGAGTCTCCAGACTGAAGAGTCTCCAGACTCTAGACTGAATAGTCTCTAGACTGAAGAGTCACTAGACTCTAGACTGAAGAGTCTCTAGACTGAAGAGTCTCCAGACTGAAGAGTCTCCAGACCTAGACAAAGAGTCTCTAGACTGAAGAGTCTCTAGACTCTAGACTGAAGAGTCTCTAGACTGAAGAGTCTCCAGACTGAAGAATCTCCAGACTGAAGAGTCTCTAGACTGAAGAGTCTCTAGACTGAAGAGTCTCTAGACTGAAGAGTCTCCAGACTGAAGAGTCTCCAGACTGAAGAGTCTCCAGACTCTAGACTGAAGAGTCTCTAGACTGAAGAGTCTCTAGACTCTAGACTGAAGAGTCTCCAGACTGAAGAGTCTCTAGACTCTGTGAAGACTCTGACTGAAGAGTCTCTAGACTTAGACTGAAGAGTCTCTAGACTCTAGACTGAAGAGTCATACGTTCAGACGGTTCAGTGGAAAGTAAATTGAACTCAGTTGGTCTAAACAAATCCAGAGACAAACTTATAAAGTGAGATCCGATCAGTCAGCTCAGGTAAATGTTTCTTAGGATGTGAGCAGAGGATATGATGTCACCGTGTAAAATGTCTTCAAGCTTTCCCAAACCGCACTAAAGAGCCATTCCAGGTAAAATGTTCCTTTCTATGAGAAAATCAATTTGTTCAGAAATGTATTGTTCAAAATCTTTATCTGACAGAAGAGGAGGACTGAGTCGCTAAGAATACACAGAACGTTTGTCTGGAAGACTAATCAGCAGACTATCATCAGATATAACTATGCTATCATATCTACAAGCTTCAATATTAGGAAGTCATTTTTTATCCACAAGACAATAATCTGGACCTGAATACGTTTGATGAACTGCAGAAAAAGATCAATATTGTCTGGTATATCAGGGTTTATCCAGGATTCCCAGAGCTGAATTTACTACCTTCACTACTACGTGGAAACCCTGAACAAATATCTCCACATCACAGCATCCTGTAAAAAAGACTGTAAAACTATGGACGACTTCAGGAGTGAAACATGTCTGGTCCAGGAACAATCCAACACCGAGTCCTAACAGTGTCTCCTCCGAGAATCAGCTGGTGAGCATCAATTAGAGGAAGGGAGTGAATCTAGGGTCGTCAGAGTTAGGCGTACATGTTTGCTAAAATAACAAGAGTGTTAGAAAGTGACCATTTGAGTCATTACATCCGATACCATAAATGGAGTGTTTATATTGGCCAGAACTGCTGCGTGTCACGCTTCACCACTAAAACTAGAAACCCGACTTCTTTTAAGCCTGGAATGATCTTTAAGGTGCGTTTCTTGCAGAAATACTATCTCTACCTTAGAGATGAGAAAGTCCCTTATTCCGATTCACTGGATGATTCAATCCCTTTACAGTCCAGCTAACAAAATTAACTTGGCAACCATGACTTACAGAGAGATCGTCAGTGGACAACATCTACATACATGATGAGAGCAAATGGCCAAATCACATCAACTAGTCTTGTCATTGGTGTACAGCGATAGATACCATCTGTACAAATAATGACACCAAAGCAACATGAACTCACATCCCTTCACATTTAGTGTTGTCCACAACTGACAAACACAACATCCCCAAAACCAAGATAACAAGGTGTGTTTATTTAAGGTCTAACATTCGCCGGTTCGGCGGTGCAGTTCGTTTAGCACACAGTCTACCTGTCCACTCAGCTGCCCCACAAGGACAAACGAAGCACCATCAGGAGCATCGCTCAGTTTTTCAGTCAAACCGGAATATTAACAGCTAAATAAAAACAACCAGAGAGGAGACAAAGAGCCCCCTTTCAAAAATGAGCAATGTTCGAACATAAAGGTCCCGGGTCTAATGTGAACAAATGAACAGGACCGTCTCGTATCCTCAGAGCCTTTCCTGTACTGATCACTCAGAGGGACCAAACTTGGATTCAATAAAGTTTTTTGCCATCTCTGAAGAATCAAACACTTTTGCTTTGCCGTTGATGGAGATCTGGGCAGGATAAATAAGACCGTAGCAAACTCCATCTTTTTTCTGCAGAAGCTTCTTTACCCCGTTGAAGGAACCCGGCGTCTGGACAGGTCGAGATGAAAATCTGCTGCCCTCCAAACTCCAGCTTGCCCCAGCTTGTATCTCCTCCTTCTCCTGGTACTAATGGATCCGATGAATGCTGCGGACGTTGGAGGCGCCGCCGCTCGATGAGCCTTGTCCAGACCAGCGGGACCAGCGGGACCTCCCAGCATGCCGAGCAGGTCAGCAATGAATCCGGTGGTTCCCCTTCTCCATTCCTTCAGGTAGGTCACAACGTCTTCTCCTATTTTCCAAGTCGTCTGTTTTTGCCAATAACTTTTATTATTGGTCGTTTAGGTCTGCAGAGCAGGTCTCCACAACTTCCAAGCGCTTGTCCAAATGTTTCAGGCTTTCTTCATAATCACCCATTTTCTTTGTGAATTCGTCAATAGCAGCTTGAATGGGTGAAACGACTTTAATTTCTCCTCGTAGGTTTTCATTTTCCTCTTGAATTTCTCCTTTAACAATATCGCGGAATGTAAGCCGCATGGCCTGGTCTATAGCCGCTTTGCTAGCAGCCTCCGGGTTGTTAGCTTGCGCTCCTTTAGCAGATGGTTTAGACGGCATTTTGCTTCAAGACAAGGCAGGAGTATGTGAAATAACATCGACTATCCAGTTGCAACTTAGAACATCTAAGAATCGGGCAGCCAGAACCGTCAGATAAGGCAGTGTTGGTGTTCCTGGAAAATCCCAATTTGGGTTGACTTGGACTTTTTATCGCAACCTGGTCAGGAAGCCAATCAGAGCGCGATGACGTAAGAACAGAGGGGAATCCCAAACAGCTGACATATCACAACTGAGAGTCCACTGGATATTGGAGATATGTGGAAATGTTTATTATATGTAAAGGTCATTATTATGTTTATTCAGTTAAAAATGTTACCTATGAAAAAACATTTTCACCTCCAAATCATAGTGCAGCAAACAGAGCAGCTGCTTCCGTCGTCTTTCATCCACCGCCTTTTATTTTTGTTACATCTCTTAAAATGACTCCACAAACTATCACTATTGCTTCTACCTCGTTATCCATGTTTGGTTATTCTAAATTCCTGCTATGTTGGGTGTTTAGTGGATTGTCCTCTGGAATCGGTTCCTGTTGCTCCTCCTGCCTTGGAGACACGAACCGATCGAACCTGTTGGACTTTATCAGCTCTGTGGCCACAGAAGTTTGGAGAATCGGCCGACAATCTTAAATCTTTCAGTCTAAACCAGACTTAAGACTCACAAGCTCTACTCATCTCCTCTGCCCAAACGCTCTGACTCTGGTCGCCATGGTAGCGTTTATATATCCCTTCAAAATAAGATACAGATGCCCCACAAAATCAAACATTTTACTTTCTGAACATTTTAACTCATGATAACGACTAACGGACCCTGAGCTCGTTTCTCTGCTGCCAGTCGGTTCCATCATAGTGATGAGAGTCAATGACACCTGAAGTGTTGCTAATATCTACAGCCTTTGGTCTCTATGTGGTGAAGCAGCTTGAAGCTTCATGGCCTCATTAGCAGCCGGTCGCCACATGTTAGCAGAGCGGCTTGTGATGTGAGACTCGCCTACCGGTCAGGATGAATCCATCCTCCTGTCTCTCTGGGCCTAAAGAAACTTTCCATCTGATCTGTTTCTGACTCATTTTGCTGCTTGTGGCTCCATGTTGGCGGCAAGGAACCGAGAGAATCCGGTTAAAGGATTTTCAAAATAAAAGATCCTCCAGACTCAAATATTACATGAAACGGAAATATTTAATTATGTTTTGCGCGGCCCAATTGGTCCACGGACCGGTACCAGTCCACTGACCGGGGGCTGGGGGCCACTGCATTAGCCTGTTTCCTGTCAAACTACTTTAAAATAAAGGCCACAAAACCTTAAAGAAAATCAAAGTGTCATCAGCCATTAAAGAGTTGGATTGTACTGGACCTCATCCTCATCGCCTCATTGGCTCATTGGCCATCTGAGGATCGGCTCAGACGATTGGTCTGAACTACAGACGCATCACACGTCAGACTGTCCGTAGCCGCTACGGGAGGCCAACAGGGCCAAAATCCAATTCCTCACATGAACATCAGTAACTACTGAAGATGCAGGTTTAGTTTCGGTACATTAAACTCGTCTACATTTACTGTCAACATCCTTTAATACAGGGTTCTGTTGGGTTCAGAACCACCAGAACCCAACAGAACCCCTAACCGTTTCCACGGCAACAGGCTCACCTCGGCTGGGGGGGGCGGTCCGGCCCGGGCTGCTGCTCCGGTTGCTATGGTTACTTCCTGTGCGGCGGGGGACGGGCGGCAGGGGCAGCGGGGGGGCGTGGGCGGCAGCGGGAGGTCCGGAACGCTCCGGGCCCGCTCCCGGTTTCTGCCCCGGTTCTGCTCCCGGTTCTGGTTCTGGTCCTGGTCTCGGCCGTTCTCCTTCCTGGGCTTGATGAGCTTCACCAGAGCTCTGGCTCCGGACCACTGGCTCCTCCTGAAACACACAGACCCGACATCACAACCGGGCCGGACCAGAACCCCCCAGAACCAGCAGCGCCGCTACTTTTTGGGTGTCGGGTCGTAGAACTTGTACTGGTCCATGATCTTCTCCTCCAGCTTCTCCTTCTGCCGCCGCAGCGCGTTCAGCTTGTCTCTGAGGACACAGAGGCCAGAGGTCAGACAGAGGTTCTGGTTCCGGTCGGGTCCGGTCCGACTCACATGTAGAGCTTGTGCTCCTGGTGGAACTGCTCCTTGCTCTCCAGGCTGCGCTCCAGCAGCGTCTGGTTCTGCTGACCCAGCAGGTGGATCTGGCTCAGCAGGTGGTGGTTCTCCTCCTCCAGGTTCCCCTTCAGGCGGCTCAGCAGCTGCACGACCAGAACCAGAACCGGGCCCACTGTTACTGTCTGCAGATTGACCCTGGATGGGTTCTGACCCGACCCAGCTCGTAACTGGTGCCTCACCTCACAGTGGTTGTCCAGTTTGGTCATGGAGAGGTCCAGGTTCTGGTTCTGGTCCATCAGCGAGTCGTACCGGGCCGACCACTGGCTCACTTCCTGCTGAGCCGAGCTTAACGAGTTCTTCAGCTCGTTAAGCCGCTGCTGGAGGTTCTGGTTGAGCTCGGCATGCTGGTTCTGGTTCTGAGTCAGTCTGGGCAGACGAGGACAGACACTTTGAGGAGAAACGACCCGGACAGCACCGGTTCTGGTTCTGGTCGTCCAGAACCGGGCGGCGAGGCCCGGCTTCTGGCTGACCCAGCACCGCATCCAGAACCAGCAGGTTCTGTTCTGGTTCTCTTACCGGTCCACTTCGGACTTCAGCTGCAGGTTCTCCTGCTGCAGGAGTCGGTTCTTCTGGACCTCCTGCTTCAGCTGCTGCGCCTCCTGCTGCTCCTCCCACCGGTCCTTCAGCTGCAGCAGAGCCTGGTACCTGCAGAAACACCTGGATCAGTGGACCGGGTCGGGTCGGGTCGGTTCTCAAGAACCATCCCCCACCCTGCAGCTGTGCATGGAGCTACAGACTGAGTCCGGCCACCAGGGGGCGACGAGCTGCTGGGGGAGGAAGTAAACGTTTCCTGACTCACTTGCAGTGCAGAGCGCGGTGCTCGGCCTCCAGCGCCCTCTGCTGGCCCCTGAGCGCCGCCTGCTGGCCAATCAGCTGCTCGTACTCCTGCGCCTGCCTCTCATGGACGCCCAGCAGCCGCTCGTGGTCGGCCATCGCGCTCTCGCGGCCGCGCCACGCCTCGTCGCGCTGCCGCCGCCACGCCTCCGCCTCCGCCTCCAGGGCGCCCACCTGGCCCTGCAGCACGGCATTCTGGGCCATGAGGGAGGCGCTCTGCGAGGACGCGGCCGAGACGTCCACCTGCGGAGACGGAGGGTGAGACGGGGCCCCCCGGCGGGCGCGCGGCGCCCCCCGGGGGGCCGGCGGCGGCGCCGCGGCACCTGCAGGTTGGCGGTCTGGCTGTGCAGGCCGGCGTTGTGCTCCTGCAGGGTGGAGGCGTGGCGCTGCAGCGCCGCCATCTGGCTGTTGAGGGAACTGTTCTGGCTCTCCAGCTGCTTCAGCTGCTCCTTCAGCAAGATGCTCTCCGTCTGCAGCGAGGCGTTCTGCAGGAAACCACCAGTCAGAACCGGACCGGGATCAGACCGGACCGGACCGGACCGGACCGGAACCGGACCACCAGTCAGAACCACCAGTCAAACCACCAGTCAGAACCGGACCGGGATCAGACCGGGACCGGACCAGCCCGGACCGGGACCGGACCGGAACCGGACCGGAACCGGACCACCAGTCAGAACCACCAGTCAGAACCACCAGTCGAACCGGACCGGATCAGACCGGACCGGACCGAACCCGGACCGGGTCCGGACCGGACCGGGACCGGACCGGAACGGGACCGGACCACCAGACCGAACCACCAGTCAGAACCACCAGTCAGAACCGGACCGGGATCGGACCGGGACCGGACCGACCCGGACCGGGACCGGACCGGAACCAGGAACCACCAGTCAGAACCGGACCGGGACCGGAACCGGACCGGACCGGGACCGGACGGAACCGGACCGCGGACCGGACCGGGACCGGGACCGGAACCGGGACCGGGACCGGAACCGGAACCGGACCGGGACCGGACCGGAACGACGGACCGGACCGGAACCGGACCGGGACCGGAACCGGACCACCGGATCAGAACCACCGGTCAGAACCACCAGGGACAGAACCGGACCGGGATCACGACCGGGACCGGAACCGGGACCGGACTGGATCAGACCAGGACCGGACCGGACCGGACCGGAACCGGACCGGAACCGAACGGGACCGGACCGGAACCGGTCCACCAGCAGGAACCGGACCGGGACCGGAACCGGACCGGGACCGGACCGGAACCGGACCGGGATCGGACCGGAACGGGACCGGACCGGAACCGGGACCGGAACCGGACCGGGACCGGACCGGAACGGGACCGGACCGGAACCGGACCGGGACCGAGACCACCAGTCAGAACCACCAGTCAGAACCGGACCGGAACCGGAACCGGACCGGGACCGGACCGGAACCGGGACCGGGACCGGACCACCAGTCAGAACCACCAGTCAGAACCCGACCGGGATCAGACCGGGACCGGACCGGGATCAGACCGGGACCGGACCGGGACCAGACCGGACCGGAACCGGGACCAGGATCAGACCGGGACCGGACCGGGACCGGGACCGGACCGGACTGGACCGGAACCGGGACCGGGATCAGACCGGGACCGGACCGGGACCGGAACCGGACCGGAACCGGGACCGGGATCAGACCGGGACCGGACCAGGACCGGAACCGGACCGGACCGGACCGGAACCGGGACCGGGATCAGACCGGGACCGGACCGGGACCAGGATCAGACCGGGACCGGGACCGGACTGGAACCGGACCGGACCGGGACCGGGACCGGCAGATGGAGGATCAGGGAGGCTTACGCTCTTCTCCACGGCGATCAGGTGATCCTGGAAGCGCAGCAGCTCAGGAGCGGCTCCGCGCACCGAGGCATGCTGGGAGCTGTCCTGCTGCTGCTGAAACACAGGGACCGGGTCAGAACCATCTGATCCACGTCAGAACCATCTGATCCACGTCAGAACCATCTGATCCACGTCAGAACCATCTGATCCACGTCAGAACTTTGTGTGGTGCCTACGGTGGTCAGTTGGCGGCGCAGGGACTCGTTCAGGGCGCTGCTCTCCTCCAGCTTCCTCTCCAGGCCTCCGATCTTTTCCTTCAGGCTCTGATGGAGGTTCAGGTCCGGCCACCTGAGGGGCCCAGAGGGAGAGCAGAGTGAGGGAACGATGGGGGAACGACGGGAGAACGACGAGGGAACAATGGGGGAACGATGGGAGAACGACGAGGGAACGATGGGGGAACGATGGGAGAACGACGAGGGAACGATGGGGGAACGACGAGGGAACGATGGGGAACAACGGGAGAACGATGGGGGAACGACGGGGGAAAACGATGGGAGAACGACGAGGGAACGATGGGGGAACGATGGGAGAACGACGAGGGAACGATGGGGGAACGATGGGAGAGACGACGAGGGAACGATGGGGGAACGATGGGGAGAACGACGAGGGAACGATGGGGGAACGACGGGAGAACGACGAGGGAACGATGGGAGAACGACGAGGGAACGACGGGGGAACGATGGGAGAACGACGAGGGAACGATGGGGGAACGACGATGGGAACGATGGGGGAACAACGGGAGAACGATGGGAGAATGACGAGGGAACGACGAGGGAACGACGGGGGAACGATGGGGGAACGACGGGGGAACGATGGGAGAACGACGAGGGAACGATGGGAGAACGACGGGGGAACGATGGGAGAACGATGAGGGAACGATGGGGAGAACGACGAGGGAACGATGGGAGAACGACGGGGGGAACGATGGGAGAACGATGAGGGAACGATGGGGGAACGATGGGAGAACTACGGGGGAAAACGATGGGAGAACGACGAGGGAACGATGGTGGGAACGACAGGGAAACGATGGGAGAACGACGGGGGAACGATGGGGAGAACGATGAGGGAACGATGGGGGAACGACAGGGAAACGATGGGAGAACGACGGTGGGAACGATGGGAGAACGACGGGGGGAAAACGATGGGAGAACGACGAGGGAACGATGGGGGAACGATGAGGGAACGACGGGGGAATGACAGGGGAATGACGGGGAGAACGACGAGGGAACGATGGGGGACCAACGGGGAGAACGATGGGGGAACGATGGGGGAAGGATGGGAGAACGACGGGGGGAACGATGGGGGAATGTTGGGGGAACAACGGGGGAACGATGGGGGAACAACGGGGGAAACGACGGGAGAACGATGGGAGAACAATGGGGGAACGACGAGGGAACAACGAGGGAACGACGGGAGAACGATGGGGGAACGATGGGGGAACGACGAGGGAACAACAGGGGAACGACGGGGAGAACAACGGTGGAATGACGGGGGAACAATGTGGGAACGAAGGGGGAAGGATGGGAGAACGATGGGGGAACGATGGGAGAACTACGGGGGAAAACGATGGGAGAACGACGAGGGAACGATGGGGGACCAACGGGGAGAACGACGGGGGGAACGATGGGGGAAGGATGGGAGAACGACGGGGGAACGATGGGGGAATGTTGGGGGAACAACGGGGGAACGATGGGGGGAACAACGGGGAAACGGACGGGAGAACGATGGGAGAACAATGGGGGAACGACGAGGGAACAACGAGGGAACGACGGGAGAACGATGGGGGAACGATGGGGGAACGACGAGTGAACAACAGGGGAACGACGGGAGAACAACGGTGGAATGACGGGGGAACAATGTGGGAACGAAGGGGGAAGGATGGGAGAACGATGGGGGAACGATGGGAGAACTACGGGGGAAAACGATGGGGAACGACGAGGGAACGATGGGGGAACGACAGGGAAACGATGGGAGAACGACGGGGGGAACGATGGTGAGAACGATGAGGGAACGATGGGGGGGAGACGACAGGGAAACGATGGGAGAACGACGGGGGAACGATGGGAGAACGACCGGGGGAAAACGACGGGAGAACGACGAGGGAACGATGGGGGAACGACAAGGAAACGATGGGAGAACAACGGGGGGAACGACGGGGGAACGATGGGAGAACGATGAGGGAACGATGGGGGAACGAGGGGGGAACGACAGGGGAATGACGGTGAGAACGACGAGGGAACGATGGGGGACCAACGGGGAGAACGATGGGGGAACAATGGGGGAAGGATGGGAGAACGACGGGGGAACGATGGGGGAATGTTGGGGGAACAACGGGGGAACGATGGGGGAACAACGGGGAAACGACGGGAGAACGATGGGAGAACAATGGGGGAACAACGAGGGAACAACAGGGGAACGACGGGAGAACAACGGTGGAATGACGGGGGAACAATGTGGGAACGATGGGGGAAGGATGGGAGAACGATGGGGGAACGATGGGAGAACGACGAGGGAACAATGGGGGAACGATGGAGAACGACGAGGGAACGATGGGGGAACGATGGGAGAGCGACGAGGGGAACGATGGGGGAACGACGAGGGGAACGATGGGGAACAACGGGAGAACGAGGGGGAACGACGGGGGAAAACGATGGGAGAACGACGAGGGAACGATGGGGGAACGATGGGAGAACGACGAGGGAACGAAGGGGGAACGATGGGAGAACGACGAGGGAACGATAGGGGAACGATGGGAGAACGACGAGGGAACGATGGGGGAACGACGGGAGAACGACGAGGGAACGATGGGAGAACGACGAGGGAACGACGGGGGAACGATGGGAGAACGACGAGGGAACGATGGGGGAACGACGAGGGAACGATGGGGGAACAACGGGAGAACGATGGGAGAATGACGAGGGAACGACGACGGGAACGACGGGGGAACGATGGGGGAACGACGGGGAACGATGGGGAACGACGAGGGAACGATGGGAGGAGAACGGGGGGACGGGGGAACGATGGGAGAACGATGAGGGAACGATGGGAGAACGACGATGGGAACGATGGGAGAACGACGGGGGAACGATGGGAGAACGATGAGGGAACGATGGGGGAACGATGGGAGAACTACGGGGGAAAACGATGGGAGAACGACGACGAGGAACGATGGGGGAACGACAGGGAAACGATGGGAGAACGACGGGGGAACGATGGGAGAACGATGAGGGAACGATGGGGGAACGACAGGGAAACGATGGGAGAACGACGGGGGAACGATGGGAGAACGACGGGGGAAAACGATGGGAGAACGACGAGGGAACGATGGGGGAACGATGAGGGAACGATGGGGGAACGACGGGGGAATGACAGGGAATGACGGGAGAACGACGAGGGAACGATGGGGGACCAACGGGAGAACGATGGGGGAACGAGGGGGAAGGATGGGAGAACGACGGGGGAACGATGGGGAATGTTGGGGGAACAACGGGGGAACGATGGGGGAACAACGGGGAAACGACGGGAGAACGATGGGAGAACAATGGGGGAACGACGAGGGAACAACGAGGGAACGACGGGAGAACGATGGGGGAACGATGGGGGAACGACGAGGGAACAACAGGGGAACGACGGGAGAACAACGGTGGAATGACGGGGGAACAATGTGGGAACGAAGGGGGAAGGATGGGAGAACGATGGGGGAACGATGGGAGAACTACGGGGGAAAACGATGGGAGAACGACGAGGGAACGATGGGGGAACGACAGGGAAACGATGGGAGAACGACGGGGGAACGATGGGAGAACGATGAGGGAACGATGGGGGAACGACAGGGAAACGATGGGAGAACGACGGGGGAACGATGGGAGAACGACCGGGGAAAACGACAGGAGAACGACGAGGGAACGATGGGGGAACGACAAGGAAACGATGGGAGAACAACGGGGGAACGACGGGGGAACGATGGGAGAACGATGAGGGAACGATGGGGAACGACGGGGGAACGACAGGGGAATGACGGGAGAAACGACGAGGGAACGATGGGGGACCAACGGGAGAACGATGGGGGAACAATGGGGGAAGGATGGGAGAACGACGGGGGAACGATGGGGGAATGTTGGGGGAACAACGGGGGAACGATGGGGGAACAACGGGGAAACGACGGGAGAACGATGGGAGAACAATGGGGGAACGACGAGGGAACAACAGGGGAACGACGGGAGAACAACGGTGGAATGACGGGGGAACAATGTGGGAACGATGGGGGAAGGATGGGAGAACGATGGGGGAACGATGGGAGAACGATGGGGGAACTACGAGGGAACAATGGGGGAACGACGGGGGAACTACGGGAGAACAACGGGGGAACGACGGGGGAACGATGGAGAACGACGGGGGAACGATGGGGGAACTACGAGGGAACGATGGGGGAACGACGGGAGAACAACGGGGGAAAGACGAGGGAACGATGAGGGAAAGATGGGGGAACAATGGGGACCTGGACGGAAAGGAGTGCTGCAGTCTTCCTGTTCGCCCTGTCCTCCCTGGTCCTCCCTGTCCCCCACGTCCCACCTGTCCTCCCTGGTCCTCCCTGTCCCCCGTGTCCCACCTGTTCTCCAGTGTTTGCTCCTGCTGCAGCAGGGTCTCTCGGCTCAGTCCAATCCTCTGCAGCTCCTCATCGATTCTCTCCAGCTCCAGGTTCTGCTGCTGGGCCTTCAGCTTCTCAGACACAAGCTCCTGCAGAGAGAAGGTCAGAGGTCAGAGCGCCTCCTCCTGGCCGCTGCTTCCAGAGGAATCCTCCGTCTCCTCCTGACCTCCCTCAGGGTGTCCAGGGTCTTCTTGTCGATGGTAGCCTCCTTCTGCAGCTCCTTGTTCTCCCGCTCTAGCTCCTTGGCTTTAGCCGACGCCTCCTCCAGCATCTCCAGCTCCCTCCTCAGGGTGGCGGCCTCCTTCTGAGAGGTGGAGGCCAGGCTGGACGTCTCCTCCAGCTCCAGCTCCTTGGCCTCCTGCAGCGTTCGGACTCTCAGGTTCTCCTTCTCCAGCTGCTTGCGGCTCCTCTCTGCCTGTTCCAGATCTGACTGAAGCTTCCTCCTCTCCTCTTCTGCCTCCTCTCTTCTTCTGCGCTCCTCCTTCAGGTCCTCCACCTCCCGGCTCAGCTCCTCCTCCCTTCTCCGGTTCTCCCTGGCCCTCCCGTCCGCCTCGAGCTTCTCCTCCCTGCTCCTCTCCAGCTGCTCCTGTAGTTGTTGTTTCTCCTGATTCAGAGTCAACAGGTTCAGCTCCAGCCTTTCCGCCCGTTTCCTCTCTCCCTGCGCCTCCTCCCTGGCCTCCTCCAGACTCCTCTGGGCCTCCTGGGTCTCCCTCTGCGCCTCCTGCAGCTCTTCCTGCAGTGTGGGCAGGCGGGCGGAGGAGGAGCGCAGGTTCTCCATGGAGCGGCGGAGCTCCAGGTTCTCCGTGGACAGCAGGCTGTTCTGCGCCTCCTGCTGGGCCAACCGCTGCAGCTCCTTCTGGGCCTCCTCGGCCTCGCGCCTCAGGCGGAGCGCCTCCTGCTGCAGGGAGGTCACCTGCCTCTCTAGGGCCTCAGCATGCTGGCTGCAGGAGCGCAGCGTCGCCACCTGGAGGCAGAGCGGGGATGAGTGGACCGCATCCGGCCCGGGAACCAGCACAGACCCCGGTGCCCACCTCTCGGCTCAGAGCCTCCCTGCTCCGCTCCAGACGGGCCGCCTCCCTCTGCGCCTCCTCGCAGCGCCCCGCCCGCGCTCTCAGAGACTCCGCCTCCTCGCTCGCCGCCTTCAGCTGCGCCTCCAGGCTGGCCAGCCGCGAGCCGGCGTCCGAGACGCTCTGGTGCAGCAGGCGGTTCTTGGCCTCCGCCTCTCGGACCCGGGCCTCGCTGCTGGACTGAGCGCGCTCCTGGAGGGCCTGCACCGCCTCCGACAGGTGCTGCTGCTCGCTCTGCAGCTCCGACACCTGATTGGACGAGACGCTGAGGGTGACGCCGGGGGGTAAACGACGGGACGAGGCGGAGAGGCGGACGTACCTGGCGGTCCCTGTCGGCGCGCAGGGCGTGGATCTCCCGCTCCAGACTCTGCTTCTCCTTCAGGAGCTCCTCCCCCAGAGTCTCCATGTCCTGATTGGTCAGTTTCTCCTGGTCCAGCAGAACCTGGAGACGCTCCAGCTGGGAAACACGTCAGGGTTAACGTTTACGCACAGCATCACGATGGACGACGTCTGCAGCATGAAGGCAAACACTTCATTTCTACGGCGACTTGATCCATCTGAACGGCTTCAGCTGAGGCGGCTGCAGCCGTTTGTCCTGAACCGGAACCGGAGGATCCACCGGAGGATCCACCGGAGGATCCACCGGGTTTACACAGGAATCTGAGTCGAATTTACTACTTTCTCCACAATAAGTTTATTACCAACACAAAATGAAGCCGATTTTGTGCCGCTTTCCCAAATTTTGTGAGATGGGTGGATATTTGGGTGAATCTCATCCTCTGATCTTCATCAGCAGAGATCCACCGATCACCTGCAGTGAGAGGTTGGACCGACCGACCGGTCCGACCTCCAGGTCACGTCTGAAGCTGCTTGTCAGCAATAGTGACCCCACTGTTACCAACTCAAACTGTTTTCCTATATTTGGCAACATTTCAATAAAAAATGGCTAAAATCAAAATCGGCAGGTCAAACTTTTTATAGATTAATAATCTGCGATCTGAGAGAAATCGGTTCACTGACCCATGTGAGACGACGGCTCATGTGAAACTTTATCCTCTTACTGAAGGTCTGACTGCGACCAAAACCTCACGTCAAAAACAGGAAGCCCCGTTTTCAGGGCTTATCCTAAATACATAAGACTTATATCAGTAAAATGGAACAAGCTGATGTTTCATTCCCAGTAGAATATCAGTTTACTTGTCAACACCAGGACAACTAGATGAGGTTCATCATGTTTCACATTGAAAAGCTTAAACCAATAAAGGTCCATCGACTGTCGATCCTCCATTAGAGCAGCTGAAAAAATCAACCTCTGATCTGCAGATCATTTACATCCCAAATAAACATGAAACCGTTACAGACAAATTCACGTTTTTGCCTTTCGCTCATTCCTGGTCTGTGAATCTCGGATCATCGAGCCAAAGATCGGAAAACTTACATTTCAGGGAAGCACAAATGACTAGCTGGTTCAACATGTGGGGTCCATGGAACATGTGGTCCAAATGTGCCAACTGCTGGTCCAACATGTGGTCCACATGTGGTCCAACGGTATGTGGTCCAACATCGTGGTCCAACATGTCCAACAGGTCCAACATGTGGTCCAACATGTGGTCCAACATGTGGTCCAACACGTGGTCCAACATGTGGTCCAACATGTGGTCCAACATGTGGTCCAACATGTGGTCCAACATGTGGTCCAACATGTGGTCCAACATCGTGGTCCAACATGTGGTCCAACAGTGGTCCAACATGTGGTCCAAACACGTGGTCCAACATGTGGTCCAACAATGTGGTCCAACATGTGGTCCAACATGTGGTCCAACATGTGGTCCAACATGTGGTCCAACATGTGGTCCAACATGTAACGTGGTCCAACACGTGGTCCAACATGTGGTCCAACATCAGTGGTCCAACAGTGGTCCAACATGTGGTCCAACACGTGGTCCAACATGTGGTTCCAACATGTGGTCCAACATGTGGTCCAACATGTGGTCCAACATGTGGTCCAACATCACGCAATGTGGTCCAACACGTGGTCCAACATGTGGTCCAACATGTGGTCCAACATGTGGTCCAACATGTGGTCCACACAATGTTGTCCAACAGTGTGGGCGGCGGGTCCAACATGTGGTCCAACATGTGGTCCAACATGTGGTCCAACATGTGGTCCAACATGTGGTCCAACATGTGGGGCGGGTCCAACATGTGGTCCAACATGTGGGGCGGGTCCAACATGTGGTCCAACATGTGGTCCAACATGTGGTCCAACATGTTGTCCAACATGTGGGGCGGGTCCAACATGTGGTCCAACATGTGGTCCAACATGTGGTCCAACACGTGGTCCAACATGTGGTCCAACATGTGGTCCAACATGTGGTCCAACATGTGGTCCAACATGTGGTCCAACATGTGGGGCGGGTCCAACATGTGGTCCAACATGTGGTCCAACATGTGGGGCGGGTCCAACATTGGGTCCAACATGTGGGGCGGGTCCAACATGTGGTCCAACATGTGGTCCAACATGTGGGGCGGGTCCAACATGTGGGGCGGGTCCAACACGTGGTCCAACATGTGGTCCAACATGTGGTCCAACATGTGGGGCGGGTCCAACATGTGGTCCAACATGTGGGGCGGGTCCAACACGTGGTCCAACATGTGGTCCAACATGTGGGGCGGGTCCAACATGTGGGGCGGGTCCAACACGTGGTCCAACATGTGGTCCAACATGTGGTCCAACATGTGGTCCAACATGTGGTCCAACACGTGGGGCGGGTCCAACATGTGGTCCAACATGTGGTCCAACATGTGGGGCGGGGTCCAACATGTGGGGCGGGTCCAACATGTGGTCCAACATGTGGTCCAACATGTGGGGCGGGTCCAACACGTGGTCCAACATGTGGTCCAACATGTGGGGCGGGTCCAACATGTGGTCCAACATGTGGGGCGGGTCCAACATGTGGTCCAACATGTGGGGCGGGTCCAACATGTGGTCCAACATGTGGTCCAACATGTGGGGCGGGTCCAACATGTGGTCCAACATGTGGGGCGGGTCCAACTCTGCGCATGCGCAGCAGCTGGGAGTCCGTCAGTAACAGTTCAGGTCCTGCCAGTTCGTAGTTATAATTTTTATACAGATTTTAGTAAAACGAAGATAAAACTAAATTTAAAACATTTTGAAGGGCTGAAGAAACATGTGCTACGTTTAGTTGCTCCTCACAGCTGCAGATGGCCCAGCAGCCCTCCTGACCCCTGTGGGGTCAAGGAGTACAGATGATGGATGGAGATACTTCCTGCTGCCTTAATCTGAGCTCGTTTCATTAACTCCACCACAGGATCCACCCGTCCTCTGGACCCTCTGGACCCTCTGGACCCTCTGGACCCTCTGGATCCTCTGGACCCTCTGGATCCTGTGGACCCTCTGCTCCACCTGCCGTCCGGCTCCTGCTCACCTTGTTGCTCAGGCTCTGGTTCTCCCGGTCCAGCTCCTGCGTGTGCAGCTGCTGCTCCTGCAGGAGCTGGTTCTCCTCCTTCAGTCTGTCCATGGAGGCCTGCAGCTCCCGGTTCTCCTTCTCCAGCTTCAGAACCCGGCTGGAGACGCCTTCGTTGAGCTCGTGGACCAGAGACTTGCGACCTGCGGAGCAGAGAGGTCAGAGGGCTCAGCCGGGTCCAGGAGCCGACCCGGTAGCGGCTAGGCGGGCCGATCAGAACCGTACTGTCCGAGGCCAGGCCGTCGTGGTTCTTGGAGAGCTGCTCCAGCTCCCAGCCCAGATGGGCCGACTCGTTCATGCTCTGCTTCTGGCCCAGCTCCAGCAGCAGGTTCTCCTCCAGCAGCTCCTCCAGCCGGCGCCGCTCGGCCTCGCGCTCCTGCAGGACAACCGGGACCCTCAGGTTCTGGTTCTGGAGGGACCCAGACCCAGAGAGGACTGCCAGGTCGCGGTTCCGGTAGCGTACCATGTCCAGGTCGTGGATCTTGGCGCGCAGCAGCAGGTTGTCCTTCTCCAGCGTGTGCAGCTTGTCGCAGCGCCCCCTGGCGGCCGCCAGCTGCTCCTCCAGCAGCAGCTTGGTCTCCAGCAGCGTCGCGTTGTCGTCTCGCAGCTCCTGTGGGAACGAAGCGCAGTCAGCGGGCCGGACCCGGCCGGCGCCACACGCAGCCCGCGCTCAAATTTCACCTCCATCCGGGTCTTGTAGAAGTGAACGTCGTTCAGCCGCTCCTTGCAGCGGCTCAGCTCCGCCTCCAGCCGGTCCGCCCGCGCCGCTCGCTCCCTCAGGGCGTCCACCTCGTCCCGGTACGCTCGGACCGAACGGGCCTCGCAGGACAGCGACTGGTTCTGATCCACAAACACACGATGAGTGGAACCGGGCCGGGCGAATGTCCTGGCTCTGAATGGAGCGAGATCGGACCTCTTGCTTGAGTTTCTGCAGCTCCTGATCCAGACGCTCCGCCTCGTGTTTTGAATCCATCAGCTGTTCTGTTTTCTCCTCCCTGCAAATCAGAACCAGAACCATCGGACCCAAACCGGTTCAGCAGCTTGTTACTCTAGACATCTTCCATATTTCTCATCAGCTCTTTAACCCAGTTGCCGTAAAACGTTTTGACTTTATGTCTCATCAGATGTTTCCCACTGTGTCAACCTGTTCATGTCACTTTCACACCGACAGTCGGTTGTATTGCTGTTACCATGGAGACGCCGAGGCTCAGCGTGGGAAAGATGGAGCGATTCTCCAAACATGGAGCTGCAAAGCAACACACTGAGAAGGTCAGAGGTCACCTCATCCCGGAAAGCCTGGCGGCCCGCCAGGCTAAACGTCGCACGTTTATGTTATTAGGAAAATAATACAAGAACATTTAATTAATTTTTCCTTCTTTTTTTAAGCCGGATTGCAGCGTCTCTGTTGCTCAGAGCGTTTCACTGGCGGACAGATTTGTTCCTAAAACATAAGTTTATAATAGATAGCTTAATACATTTAAAGCCGGGGGGACCAATCAGCGCTCCTCTTTTCACTCAAACTGGACTCAGGCATCAACCACTGAGAGGAATTATGATTCTTTACAGAACTCCACATCCGGGTGAGAGTTTAAAACCCGCCTCGTTAGCTCTGGTTGTGCAGCTCTATGTGAACCACAGGAATGACTTGCAGTCGCTTTCAGAGGTGAGGGAGCGCTGAGAATGATTGATATCAGCGTTTCCATGTCCCCTCGCTGCCCAGCGTGTGGCGCCGTCGGCCCTGTAAAGTTCATGTCTGTGTCCCGGTTGGTCGAAGCGTTAGCAGCTAACGAACCGGCGCTAACCTCATCATGCAGGTTCGGCCCGGTGAGGAGCTTTAGCCTCGTAGTCACACATCACGCTGTGTTTTATATTATTCTATTATTATTTTTCCAGTTACACAATGCATCAAACCATATCAGATGCTTTGTCTACTTAGAGTTATTGTGCACAGAGATCAAAGAAACTCGTCCTCAAACCTGAGCAGCCACAACAGTTTCTGTGATTCTTATTAAAAACTCAACAGACAGAAATGTTGGAGCTGCTAAAGCTACATTAGCAGCTTTGAATTAAATCTGCTGTTTGCTGCTCAGTGCAGCAGGTTTACCTCGTCCTGCAGGGCCGGACCAAGGCTGATGGGGCCTGGGGCAGAACCTGACTGAGGGGCCCCATCAGCAGCTCTAACAGCTTCTGGGTTGGATTTAATCTGAGAGACGAGGAGATTAACTGGACAACAGAAAAACTATCAGGTTCAGTTTATTAATTTGTGAACAAACAGCTTAAGATTAAACTCACAGCATCAGATTGTTGCTATGGTAATAAAACAACAAAAGTTCTTTGAACTTTTATAAAGTAAACTTGTCAGATCCTTAAAATCTTTTTCAAATGTTAAATAATTTAAAATAATTTAATTTATGCTAAAACCATTAAATCAAATTCAGCAACATTGATCATCTCAATAAACAAACAAACATTCATGTGTCTGTGCTAAGATGTCAGTATTTATGGCCCCTGAAGCCCTGAGGGCCCCTGAAGCCCTGGGGGCCCCTAAAGGCCCCTGAATCCCTGAGGGCCCCCTGGAGCCCTGAGGGCCCCTGGAGCCCTGGGGGCCCTTGAAGCCCTGAGGGCCCCTGAAGCCCTGGGGGCCCCTAAAGGCCCCTGAAGCCCTGGAGCCCTTGAAGCCCTGAGGGCCCCTGAAGCCCTGAGGGCCCCTGAAGCCCTGAGGGCCCTGAAGCCCTGAGGGCTCCTGAAGCCCTGGGGGCCACTGAAGCCCTGGGGGCCCCTGAAGCCCTGTGACGTAGTGTGACGTGTTTTTAGTGTGTGACGTGTTTGTAGTGTGACGTGTTTGTATGTGTGACGTGTTTGTAGTGTGACGTGTTTGTAGTGTGTGACGTGTTTGTAGTGTGTGACGTGTTTGTAGTGTGTGACGTGTTTGTAGTGTGTGACGTGTTTGTAGTGTGTGACGTGTTTGTAGTGTGACGTGTTTGTAGTGTGTGACGTGTTTGTAGTGTGTGACGTGTTTGTAGTGTGTACGTGTTTTGTAGTGTGACGTGTTTGTAGTGTGTGACGTGTTTGTAGTGTGACGTGTTTGTAGTGGTGACGTGTTTGTAGTGCGTGACGTGTTTGTATGTGTGACGTGTTTGTAGTGTGTGACGTGTTTGTAGTGTGACGTGTTTGTAGTGTGTGACGTGTTTGTAGTGTGTGACGTGTTTGTAGTGTGTGACGTCGTTTGTAGTGTAGTGACGTCGTTTGTAGTGTGACGTGTTTGTAGTGTGTGACGTGTTTGTATGTGTGACGTGTTTGTAGTGTGTGACGTGTTTGTAGTGTTGGACGTGTTTGTAGTGTGTGACGTGTTTGTAGTGTGTGACGTGTTTGTAGTGTGTGACGTGTTTGTATGTGTGACGTGTTTGTAGTGCGTGACGTGTTTGTAGTGCGTGACGTGTTTGTAGTGACGTGTTTGTAGTGCGTGACGTGTTTGTAGTGCGTGACGTGTTTGTAGTGCGTGACGTGTTTGTAGTGTGTGACGTGTTTGTAGTGTGACGTGTTTGTAGTGTGTGACGTGTTTGTAGTGTGTGACGTGTTTGTAGTGTGACGTGTGTTGTAGTTGTGTGACGTGTTTGTAGTGTGTGACGTGTTTGTAGTGTGACGTGTTTGTAGTGTTGACGTGTTTGTAATGTGTGACGTGTTTTGTAGTGTGTGACGTGTTTTTAGTGTGTGACGTGTTTGTAGTGTGACGTGTTTGTAGTGTGACGTGTTTGTAGTGTGTGACGTGTTTGTAGTGTTGGTGCGTGTTTGTAGTGTGTGACGTGTTTGTAGTGTGGTGACGTGTTTGTAGTGTGACGTGTTTTGTAGTGTGTGACGTGTTTGTAGTGTGTGACGTGTTTGTAGTGTGTGACGTGTTTGTAGTGTGTGACGCGTTTGTAGTGTGACGTGTTTGTAGTGTGTGACGTGTTTGTAGTGTGTGACGTGTTTGTAGTGTGTGACGTGTTTGTAGTGTGTGACGTGTTTGTAGTGTGACGTGTTTGTAGTGTGTGACGTGTTTGTAGTGTGTGACGTGTTTGTAGTGTGTGACGTGTTTGTAGTGTGTGACGCGTTTGTAGTGTGACGTGTTTGTAGTGTGTGACGTGTTTGTAGTGTGACGTGTTTGTAGTGTGTGACGTGTTTGTAGTGTTGGACGTGTTTGTAGTGTGTGACGTGTTTGTAGTGTGACGTGTTTGTAGTGTGTGACGTGTTTGTAGTGTTGGACGTGTTTGTAGTGTGTGACGTGTTTTAGTGTGTGACGTGTTTGTAGTGTGTGACGTGTTTGTAGTGTGACGTGTTTGTAGTGCGTGACGTGTTTGTAGTGCGTGACGTGTTTGTAGTGACGTGTTTGTAGTGCGTGACGTGTTTGTAGTGCGTGACGTGTTTGTAGTGCGTGACGTGTTTGTAGTGTGTGACGTGTTTGTAGTGTGACGTGTTTGTAGTGTGGACGTGTTTGTAGTGTGACGTGTTTGTAGTGTGTGACGTGTTTGTAGTGTGTGACGTGTTTGTAGTGTGTGTGACGTGTTTGTAGTGTGTGACGTGTTTGTAGTGTGTGACGTGTTTGTAGTGTGACGTGTTTGTAGTGTGTGACGTGTTTGTAGTGTGTGGCGTGTTTGTAGTGTGTGACGTGTTTTGTAGTTGTGACGTGTTTGTAGTGTGTGACGTGTTTGTAGTGTGTGACGTGTTTTGTAGTGTGTGGGTGTTTGTAGTGTGACGTGTTTGTAGTGTGTGACGTGTTTGTAGTGTGTGACGTGTTTGTAGTGTGTGACGTGTTTGTAGTGTGTGACGTGTTTGTAGTGTGACGTGTTTGTAGTGCGTGACGTGTTTGTAGTGCGTGACGTGTGTTGTAGTGTGACGTGTTTGTAGTGTGTGACGTGTTTGTAGTGTGTGACGTGTTTGTAGTGTGTGTGGACGTGTTTGTAGTGTGACGTGTTTGTAGTGTGTGACGTGTTTGTAGTGTGTGACGTGTTTGTAGTGTGGACGTGTTTGTAGTGTGTGACGTGTTTGTAGTGTGATGACGTGTTTGTAGTGTGGCGTGTTGTAGTTGTGACGTGTTTGTAGTGTGTGACGTGTTTGTAGTGTGTGACGTGTTTGTAGTGTGTGTGAGTGATTTTGTAGTGTGACGTGTTTGTAGTGTTGTGGTGTTTGTAGTGTTTGTAGTGATGTTGACGTGTGCGTTTGTAGTGTGTGACGTGTTTGTAGTGTTGACGTGTTTGTAGTGTGTACGTGTTTGTAGTGTGTACGTGTTATGTAGTGTGTGACGTGTTGTAGTGTGTACGTGTTTGTAGTGTGACGTGTTTGTAGTGTGTGACGTGTTTGTAGTGTTGAGTGTTTGTAGTGTGACGTGTTTGTAGTGTGTGACGTGTTTGTAGTGTGACGTGTTTGTAGTGTGACGTGTTTGTAGTGTGTGACGTGTTTGTAGTGTGTGACGTGTTTGTAGTGTGTGACGTGTTTGTGTGTGACGTGTTTGTAGTGTGACTGTTGTTTGTAGTGTTGTAGTGTGACGTGTTTGTAGTGTGTGACGTGTTTGTAGTGTGTGACGTGTTTGTAGTGTGTGACGTGTTGTAGTGTGACGTGTTGTAGTGTGGCGTGTTGTAGTGTGGACGTGTTTGTAGGTGTGGACGTGTTTGTAGTGTGTGACGTGTTTGTAGTGTTGAGTGTTTGTTGTGTGACGTGTTTGTAGTGTGTTTTTAGTGTTGTGTGTGTGACGTGTTTGTAGTGTGTGACGTTTAGTTTGGTGTAGTGTGACGTGTTTGTAGTGTGTGACGTGTTTGTAGTGTGTGACGTGTTTGTAGTGTGTGACGTGTTGTAGTGTGTACGTGTTTGTAGTGTGTGACGTGTTTGTAGTGTGTGACGTGTTTTGTAGTGTAGTGGACGTGTTGTAGTGTGTGACGTGTTTGTAGTTGTGACGTGTTTGTAGTGTGTGACGTGTTTGTAGTGTGTGGACGTGTTTGTAGTGTGTACGTGTTTGTAGTGTGTGAGTGTTTGTAGTGTAGTGACGTGTTTGTAGTGTGTGACGTGTTTGTAGTGTGTGACTGTTTGTAGTGTGACGTGTTTGTAGTGTGACGTGTTTGTAGTGTGACGTGTAGTGTGTGACGTGTTTGTAGTGTGTGACGTGTTGTAGTGTGTGACGTGTTTGTAGTGTGTGACGTGCTGAGGAGCAGACAGATTGGAGGTGAGGCAGGCAGTTCTCTGGCCTCACCACTGGGGGCGCTCATGATCCCAGACATTTTGACTCCACGTCTACAGAGTAAGAAACAGCGAGCCATGCAGTAAATCAGTGATATATTTAACGTTTTCTACATTAAATCATTTCTACACTCAAACTGTTTTCTAAATATGGAGCTAAAACAGTCTCATAATTCACCAATGGACAGAACGAGATCTGTCCAGATCAGCTCTGAATTACCAACAAACAGGGGTGACAGTAGTTCGGTCCGGTCGGTTCCGGACCCTGAAAGGTTTAGCGCAGAACCTGCTGGCCTGGAGCGAATCAACGGGTCAGATGCTTAGTTTTCAAGAACGATTTAAAACACGATTAATTGGTCAATAAATAACTTTATGCCCATTTCATATCGTTTCTGAACTGCTTTACCAGAGCAGGTCCAACACGTCCGGTACCAGGAGGCTGAGAGCAGCTCGTCCTCTGATTGGCTTAAAACGTTTCTAACTTTATTATACAACCACAATTAATGACCAACAACAACAATCTCAGTAATTATTGTTTCAACAACAATGAACTGATCAACCAGCGCTGTGATCATGAGGCTAAATGAATATCCAGCCTGAAAACCTGACATCGTAACGGACTGGATGCTTTTAACGTGACCTCTGGTTGCCATGGCAACGGGTAAACGACAAAGACGAATAAAAAGGTGGTTTGGTTTAGAGGTGATCACCTGTTCAGGTTGTTTGACCTTCACAGCCGCCGTAGTTTCTGAACGTTCAATAAACACAAACTTGGACAAATTATCGTTTTTGAGTCATTTACAACCAAATCAAACGGTAAACATGTTTCATTAAGTATTTAACAGACTAATGGCTTCTACCGATAATTATGTTACATGGAATCAATTGTCTAATTTAAAATAATAGTTTGGTGTCTCGCTCTGAGTCTGAGAGGCTTTTCCTCTGTCTGGACTCAGGACCAGTAGAACCAGGTTAAAATGAATGGTTATAACCAGACATGGAGAACTGGGACGACGCCACGATGTTCAGGATTCAGGTCTCATATCGTCTCAAGGTGTCAACATGGCAGCCAGTGGGCTGAGAGAAATGCAGCTTTATTTAGTAGCAATTCAAGAGCTACCAGCTTTTAGTTTTTATTTTATTTTTTTGTCAGTACCCCAAAGAAATTAAAGCTACTGTCACCCCTGGATAGACCATTTATTAAAAAAGGACATTTGTGTATTGAGACATTAGAGCAGGGTGTCCAAGTCTTAGTTCCCTCCCTGCTGGTAGCAACAACCTTCTCAGCTGGTCAATGTTATTCTTAGGCTTCCAACGAGTCATCATTTGATCCAGGTGTGTTAAACCAGGGACAGAACTGAAACCCGCAGGCTGCCGGCCCTGAGGACCCACCTTGGACACCCCAACATTAGAGCCTCAAAATTCACACACAAATGTAGCAACTCACTCAGAAGCAGTTTGGAAACCAAGAGATATTTGTATTTGCATCAAAAATACAAGTGTGGATCTTGTTCTGTCCACTTGTGGATTTGAGACTTGAGTTTCAGCTCCATATATAAATGGCAACAGGAAATACTAGCTAAAGGAAGACCAACACCAGAGTTGGAAGGTTTGCTTGAAGCTACGAGCCAGAAGGTTACGGCTCCGTCCAAACAGAAGGACAGCAGGCAGCTAGAACCGGCTTTTCCTTCCTTCTTCTCTCCACTTGGCTTTGGATGAACTGATGAATGAGCGGCGCATGAACCTCAAGCTGTAACGGCAATAACTGTGTTTGGTTTACTAATGAAATGCGTCTTTAGGGGAAAGGAAGCAGACAAAACCTTAGCCAAGCCTGAAACCACTGCAACAGACGCTTTGTTCTTTATGTTTGTTTGGTGGAGGCAGGGAAACAAAGTGGTGTTGCTATGGTAACAAGGCTGCAGAGACAGCAGTGGTTTCAGGTTGCTCTGCGGCGTTTAGCACTAAATTAAAATACCCACATCTCCAGGTTTCCCTGCGTTAAAGGACTGATGGTATGAAGAGTCTAAATCTGGTCATGATTGAATCGCTGGTCAGCGTTAGCAGCAGTGATGGCGGCGGCGGCGTTAGCAGCAGTGATGGCGGCGGCGGCGTTAGCAGCAGTGATGGCGGCGGCGGCGGACTCACAGCTCCTGCCGGTAGCGCCGTAGCTTGGCCTTGGTGTCGGCCAGCTCCACAGCCAGGTGCTGCTTCTTCTCCTGGGTCGGCTCGGTTCCGGACGGCCCGGCCGCCTTCGGGGCTCGGCCCGGCTTCTCGCCTCCCTCCTGGGGCCGCCGGTCGGACAGGAAGTCCCTCTCCAGGGTGAGGTCCAGGATCGCCTGGGGGACGGAGCAGAGGTTCCGTTGGACCCGCGGCTCGGACAGAACCCGGCCGGACGGGACGGGCGCCTCCGTACCTCCGTGGCTTTGTCCCGCTGGTCGATGAGTTGCCGTAGCGACGCGGCCATGTTGCGGGACAGCGGCTCCAGATCCTCAGGGACGAGTTCGGCTCCATCCTCCATCCAGGACAGATCCAGGACGTTCAGCGGGTTGTGAGTGACCTGAAGCAGCAGCAGGGTCACTTCCTGGTGGAGCTAAGCCCCGCCCCTTGATGAAGCTACACGCCCCTGCACCCCTGGTGGAAGCTAAGCTCACACGCCCTCCCTGCATGATAACAATCTAAGCACCGCCCCTGGTGGAGCTAAGCCCCACCCTCTGGATGAAGCTAGCTAAGCCCCTCCCCTGGACTGAATCTAAGCCCCTCCCCTGGGATGAAGTCTAAGTCCCGCCCCCTGGTTAGTGGGATCTAAGCCCCTCCCCTGGATGAATCTAAGCCCCTCCCCGATGCTATTGAAGCTAA